>JBAPLH010000273.1:0-179793 GCA_037897445.1 Ceriops zippeliana
TGACTCCAAACACAATTTTTCACACATTGATCATGAAATTTAACACATGTGGCTAAACAAACTAGTATATTGATTCAATCAAACAAGTATAAAGACCATTAAAACTCTAAATCTATTTCAATCTGTCAATCAAAGGAGTCATTCATCATTGTTTGCATTCTGTACAAATGTGAACAGGTTTAATTCTTAAATCACGAGACATTGTAATCACCTCATGTAAATTCGGATCCTCTTATTGTTACCAATACTATTTTTCATGCAATAACCTTGAAATTAACTTTTGCTTCATCCTTAATGACTATATTCATTATGAAAAAAATGCCCATGGACCATCTATAACATGAATTGATTCAATTTAACAAACAATGGAGTCATGGATCTTGAATTTCATTTCTTATTGATATTAGTTGTTGAATTCAAAATCAGAGAAAGCCTCCCATCATTTCTCATTAGCAATGCTCCTCTTTTGACTTCAAACACACTTTTTGACACATTGATCATGAAATTAACACATGTGGCTAAACAACCTGGTATATTGATTGAATCAAACAAGTATAAAGACCATTAAAACTCTAAATCTATTTAAGTCCATTAATCAAAGGAGTCATTCATCATGGATTGCATTCCGTACAAATGTGAACAGGTTTAATTCTTAAATCACGAGACATTCTAATGACCTCATGCAAATTAGGCTCTTCTTATTGTTACCAGGTCAATTTTTCATGCAATAACCTTGAAATTAACTTTTGCTTCATCCTTAATGACAATATTCATTATGAAAAAAATGCCCATGGACCATCTATAACATGAATTCATTCAATTTAACAAACAATGGAGTCCTGGATCTTGAATTTCATTTCTTATTGATATTAATTGTTGAATTCAAAATTAGAGGCAGCCTCCCATCATTTCTCATTAGCAATGCTCCTCTTTTGACTCCAAACACACTTTTTGAGACATTGATCATGAAATTAATACATGTGGCTAAACAACCTAGTTTATTGATTGAAATCAAAAACAAGTATAAAGACCATTTAAAACTATAAATCTATTTAAATCCATCAATCAAAGGAGTCAGTCATCATGGTTTCCATTCCGTACAAATGTGAACAGGTTTAATTCTTAAATCACGAGGCATTCTAATCACGTCATGTAAATTAGGCTCCTCTTATTATTACCAGGACTATTTTTCATGCAATTACCTTGAAATTAAGTTTTTTTTCATCGTTAATGACTATATATGTTGAGAAAGAAATGCCCATGGACCATCTATAACATGACTTCATTCAATTAAAAAAACAATGGAGTCCTGGGTCTTGAATTTCATTTCTTATTTGTATTAATTGTTGAATTCAAAATTAGAGACAGCCTCCTATCATTTCTCAATAGCAATGCTCCTCTTTTGACTCTAAACACACTTTTGGACACATTGATCATGAAATTAACACATGTGGCTAAACAACCTAGTATATTGATTGAATCAAACAACTATAAAGACCATTAAAACTCTAAATCTATTTGAATCCGTCAATCAAAGTAGTCATTCATCACTGTTTGCATTCCGTACAAATTTGAACAGATTTCATTCATAAATCATGAGACACTCTAATCACCTCATGTGATACTAGGTTGTATAGCCACATGTATTAATTTCATGATCAATGTGTCAAAAAGTGTGTTTGGAGTCAGAAGAGGAGCATTGCTAATGAGAAATGATGGGAGGCTGTCTCTAATTTTGAATTCAACAATTAATATCAATAAGAAATGAAATTCAAGATGAAGGACTCCATTGTTTGTTCAATCGAATGAATTCATGTTATAGATGATCGATGGGCATTCTTTTCATAAAAAATATAGTCATTAATGATCAAGCAAAAGCTAATTACAAGGTTATTGCATGAAAAATAGTCCAGGTAACAACAATAGGAGCCTAATTCACATGAGGTGATTAGAATGTCTCATGATTTAAGAATTAAACCAGTTGACATTTGAACACAATGCAAACCATGATGAATGAGTCCTTTGATTGACGGATTTAAATAGATTTAGAGTTTTAATGGTCTTTATAATTGTTTGATTCAATCAATATACTAGGTTGTTTAGGCACACGTGTTAATTTCATGATCAATGTGTCAAAAAGTGTGTTTGGAGTCAAAAGAGGAGCATTGCTAATGAGAAAAGATGGGAGGCTGTCTTTAATTTTGAATTCAACAATTAATATCAATAAGAAATGAAATTTAAGATCAAAGACTCCATTGTTTGTAAAATGGAATGAATTTATGTTATAAATGGTCCATGGGCATTTTTTTCTTAACAAATATAGTCATTAAAGATGAAGCAAATTTTAATTTCAAGGTTATTGCATGAAAAATAGTCCTGGAAACAATAAGAAGAACCTAATTTACATGAGGTGATTAGAATGTCTCGTGATTTAAGAATTAAACCGTTTCACATTTGTACAAAATGCAAAACATTATGAAGGACTCATTTGATAGACGGATTTAAATTGATTTTGAGTTTTAATTGTCTTTATACTTGTTTGATTCAATCAATATACTAGGTTGTTTAGCCACATGTGTTAATTTCATGATCAATATGTCAAAAAGTGTTTTTGGAGTCAAAAGAGGAGCATTAATAATGAGAAATGATGGGAGGCATTCTCTAATTTTGAATTCAAAAATTTATAACAATAAGAAATGAAATTCAAGATCAAGGACACCATTGTTTGGTAAATTGAATGAATTCATGTTATAGATGGTCCATGGGCATTTTTTTCTTAACAAAATAGTCATTAATGATGAAGCAAAATTTTATTTCAAGGTTATTGCATGAAAAATAGTCCAAGTAACAACAAGAGGAGCCTAATTCACATGACGTGATTAGAATTTCTAATGATTTGAGAATTAAACCTGTTCACATTTGCACGGAAAGCAAACCATGATGAATGACTCCTTTGGTTGATGGATTTAAATAGATTTAGAGTTTTAATGGTCTTTATACTTGTTTGATTCAATCAATATACTAGGTTGTTTAGCCGCATGTGTTAATTTCATGATCAATGTGTCAAAAAGTGTGTTTGGAATAAAAAGAGGTGCATTGCTAATGTGAAGAGATGGGAGGCTGTCTCTAATTTTGAATTCAACAATTAATATCAATAAGAAATAAAATTCAAGATCAAGGAATTCATTGTTTGTTAAATTGAATGAAGTCATGTTATAGATGGTCCATGGGCATTTTTTTGATAACAAAATAGTCATTAATGATGAAGCAAAATTTTATTTCAAGGTTATTGCATGAAAAATAGTCCCGGTTACAACTAGAGGAGCCTGATTCACATGAGGTGATTAGAATGTCTCATGATTTTAGAATGAAACCTCTTCTCATTTGTACGGAATCAAAACCGTGCTGAATGACTCCTTTGATTGATGAATTTAAATAGATTTAGAGTTATAATGGTCTTTATACTTGTTTGATTTAATCAATATACTAGGTTGTTTAGCCACATGTGTTAATTTCATGATCAATGTGTCAAAAAGTGTGTTTGGAGTCAAAAGAGGAGCATTGCTAATGAGAAATGATGGGAGGCCGTCTCTAATTTTGAATTCAACAATTAATATCAATAAGAAATGAAATTCAAGATGAAGGACTCCATTGTTTGTTCAATCGAATGAATTCATGTTATAGATGATCCTTGGGCATTCTTTTCATAACAAATATAGTCATTAATGATCAAGCAAAAGTTAATTACAAGGTTATTGCATGAAAAATAGACCGGGTAACAATAAGAGGAGCCTCATTTACATGAGGTGATTAGAATGTCTCGTGATTTAAGAATTAAACCTGTTCACATTTGAACAGAAAGCAAACCATCATGAATGACTCCTTTGATTGACGGATTTAAATAGATTTAGAGTTTTAATGGTCTTTATACTTGTTTGATTTAATCAATATACTAGGTTGTTTAGCCACATGTGTTAATTTCATGATCAATGTGTCAAAAAGTGTGTTTGGGGTCAAAAGAGGAGCATTGCTAATGAGAAATGATGGGAGGCTGTCTGTAATTTTGAATTCAACAATTAATATCAATAAGAAATGAAATTCAAGATCAAGGACTCCATTGTTTGTTAAATGGAATGAATTCATGTTATAGATGGTCCATGGGCATTTTTTTCATAACAAATATAGTCATTAAAGATGAAGCAAAAGTTAATTTCAAGGTTATTGCATGAAAAATAGTCCTGGTAACAATAGGATGAGCCTAATTTACATGGGTAGATTAGAATGTCCCGTGATTTAAGAATTAAACCTGTTCACATTTGTACGAAATGCAAACCATGATGAATGACTCCTTTGATTGACGGACAAAAATAGATTTACAGTTTTAATGCTCTTTATACTTGTTTGATTCCATCAATATACTAGGTTGTTCAGCCACATGTATTAATTTCATGATCAATGTGTCAAAAAGTGTGTTTGGAGTCAAAAGAGGAGCATTGCTAATGAGAAATGATGGGAGGCTGTCTCTAATTTTGATTTCAACAATTAATATCAATAAGAAATGAAATTCAAGATCAAGGACTCCATTATTTGTTAAATTGAATGAAGTCATGTTATAGATAGTCCATGGGCGTTTTTTTCATAACAAATATAGTCATTAAAGATGAAGCAAAAGTTAATTTCAAGGTTATTGCATGAAAAATAATCCTGGTAACGATAAGAGGAGCCTAATTTACATGAGGAGATTAGAATGTCTCGTGATTTAAGAATTAAATATGTTCACATTTGTACGGAATGCAAACCAAGATGAATGACTCCTATGATTGATGGACTAAACTAGATTTGGAGTTTGAATGGTTTTTATACTTGTTTGATTCAATCAATATACTAGGATGTTTAGCCACATGTGTTAATTTCATGATCAATGTGTCAAAAAGTGTGTTTGGAATAGAAAGAGGTGCATTGCTAATGTGAAAAGATGGGAGGCTGTCTCTAATTTTGAATTCAACAATATAGTCATTAAGGATGAAGCAAAGTTTAATTTCGAGGTTATTGCATGAAAAATAATCCTGGTAACAATACGAGGTGCCTAATTTACATGAGGTGATTAGAATGTCTCGTGATTTAACAATTAAACCTGTTCACATTTGTACGGAATGCAAACCATGATGAATGACTCCTTTGATTGACGGATTTAAATAGATTTAGAGTTTTAATGGTCTTTTATACTTGTTTGATTTAATCAATATACTAGGTTGTTTAGCCACATGTGTTAATTTCGTGATCAAAGTGTCAAAAAGTGTGTTTGGAGTCAAAAGAGGAGCATTGCTAATGAGAAATGATGGGCGGCTGTCTCTAATTTTGAATTCAACAATTAATATCAATAAGAAATGAAATTCAAGATCAAGGACTCCATTGTTTGTTAAATTGAATGAATTCATGTTATAGATAGTCCATTGGCATTTTTTTCATAACAAATATAGTCATTAAAGATGAAGGCAAAGTTAATTTCAAGGTTATTGCACGGCAAATAGTCTTGGAAACAATAAAAGGAGCCTAATTTACATGAGGTGATTAGACTGTGTCGTGATTTAAGAATTATACCAATTCACATTTGTACAGAATGCAAACCATGATGAATGACTCCTTTGATTGACGAATTTAAATGGATTTAGAGTTTTAATGGTCTTTATACTTGTTTGATTTAATTAATATACTAGGTTGTTTAGCCGCATGTGTTAATTTCATGATCAATGTGTCAAAAAGTGTGTTTGGAGTCAAAAGAGGAGCATTGCTTACAAGAAATGATGGGAGGCTGTCTCTAATTTTGAATTCAACAATTAATATCAATAAGAAATGAAATTCAAGATGAAGGACTCCATTGTTTGTTAAATTGAATGAATTCATGTTATAGATGGTCCATTGGCATTGTTTTCATAACAAATATAGTCATTAAAGATGAAGCAAAAGTTAATTACAAGGTTATTGCATGAAAAATAGTCCTAGTAACAATAAGAGGAGCCTCATTTTCATGAGGTGATTAGAATGTCTCGTGATTTAAGAATTAAACCTGTTTGCATTTGAACAAAATGCAAACCATGATGAATGACTCCTTTGATTAACAGATTTAAATAGATTTAGAGTTTTAATGGTCTTTATATTGTTTGATTTAATCAATATACTAGGTTGTTTAGCCACATGTTTTAATTTCATGATAAATGTGTCCAAATGTGTGTTTGGAGTCAAAAGAGGAGCATTGCTAATGAGAAATAATGGGAGGCTGTCTCTAATTTTGAATTCAACAATTAATATCAATAAGAAATGAAATTCAAGATGATTGTTTGTTCAATCGAATGAATTCATGTTATAGATTATCCATGGGCATTCTTTTCATAACAAATATAGTCATTAATGTTGAAGCAAAAGTTAATTACAAGTTATTGCATGAAAAATAGTCCTGGTAACAATAAGAGGAGCCTCATTTACATGAGGTGATTAGAATGTCTCGTGATTTAAGAATTAAACCTGTTCACATTTGAACAGAATGCAAACCATGATGAATGACTCCTTTGATTGACGGATTTAAATAGATTTATATTTTTAATGGTCTTTATACTTGTTTGATTTAATCAATATACTAGGTTGTTTAGCCACATGTGTTAATTTCATGATCAATGTGTCAAAAAGTGTGTTTGGAGTCAAAAGAGGAGCATTGCTAATGAGAAATGATGGGAGGCTGTCTCTAATTTTGAATTCAAAAATTAATATCAATAAGAAATGAAATTCAAGATCAAGGACTCTATTGTTTGTTAAATTGAATGAATTCATGTTATAGATGGTCCATTGGCATTTTTTTCATAACAAATATAGTCATTAAAGATGAAGGCAAAGTTAATTTCAAGGTTATTGTATGAAAAATAGTCCTGGAAACAATAAGAGGAGCCTAATTTACATGAGGTGATTAGAATGTCTCGTGATTTAAGAATTAAACCAATTCACGCTTGTACAGAATGCAAACCATGATGAATGACTCCTTTGATTGATGGATTTAAATAGATTTATAGTTTTAATGGTCCTTATACTTATTTGATTTAATCAATATACTACATTGTTTAGCCACATGTGTTAATTTCATGATCAATGTGTGAAAAAGTGTGTTTGGAGTCAAAAGAGGAGCACTGCCAATGAGAAATGATGGGAGGCTGTCTCTAATTTTGAATTCAACAATTAATTCCAATAAGAAATGAAATTCAAGATGAAGGAGTCCATTGTTTGTTCAATCGAATGAATTCATGTTATAGATTATCCATGGGCATTCTTTTCATAACAAATATAGTCATTAATGATGAAGCAAAAGTTAATTACAAGGTTATTGCATGAAAAATAGTCCTGGTAACAATAAGAGGAACCTCATTTACATGAGGTGATTAGAATGTCTCGTGATTTAAGAATTAAACCTGTTTACATTTGAACAGAATGCAAACCATGATGAATGACTCTTTTGATTAACGGATTTAAATCGATTTAGAGTTTTAATGGTCTTTATACTTGTTTCATTTAATCAATATACTAGGTTGTTTAGCCACATGTGTTAATTTCATGATAAATGTGTCCAATGTGTGTTTGGAGTCAAAAGAGGAGCATTGCTAATGAGAAATGATGGGAGGCTGTCTCTAATTTTGAATTCAACAATTAATATCAATAAGAAATGAAATTCAAGATCAAGGACTCCATTGTTTGTTCAATCGAATGAATTCATGTTATATATTATCCATGGGCATTCTTTTCATAACAAATATAGTCATTAATGATCAAGCAAAAGTTAATCACAAGGTTGTTGCATGAAAAATAGTCCTTGTAACAATAAGAGGAGCCTCATTTACATGAGGTGATTAGAATGTCTGGTGATTTAAGAATTAAACCTGTTCACATTTGAACAGAATGCAAACCATGATGAATGACTCCTTTGATTGATGGATTTAAATAGATTTAGAGTTTTAATGGCCTTTATACTTGTTTGATTTAATCAATATACTAGGTTGTTTAGCCACATGTGTTAATTTCATGATCAATGTGTCAAAAAGTGTGTTTGGGGTCAAAAGTGGAGCATTGCTAATGAGAAATGATGGGAGGCTGTCTCTAATTTTGAATTCAACAATTAATATCAATAAGAAATGAAATTCCAGATCAAAGACTCCATTGTTTGTTAAATGGAATGAATTCATGTTATAGATGGTCCATGGGCATTTTTTTCATAACAAATATAGTCATTAAAGATGAAGCAAAAGTTAATTTCAAGGTTATTGCATGAAAAATAGTCCTGGTAACAATAAGAGGAGCCTAATTTACATGGGGAGTTTAGAATGTGTCGTGATTTAAGAATTAAACCAATTCTCAATTGGAAAGAATGCAAACCATGATGAATGACTCCTTTGATTGATGGATTTAAATAGATTTAGAGTTTTAAAGGTCTTTATACTTCTTTGATTCAATCAATATACTAGGTTGTTTAGCCACATGTGTTAATTTCATCATCAATGTGTAAAAAAGTGTGTTTGGAGTCAAAAGAGGAGCATTGCTAATGAGAAATGATGGGAGACTGTCTCTAATTTTGAATTCAACAATTAATATAAATAAGAAATGAAATTCAAGATCAAGGACTCCATTGTTTGTTAAATTGAATGAATTCATGTTATAGATGGTCCATTGGCATTTTTTTCATAACAAATATAGTCATTAATGATGAAGCCAAAATTAATTACAAGGCTATTGCATGAAAAATAGACATGGTAACAATAAAAGTAGCCTCATTTACATGAGGTGATTAGAATGTCTCGTGATTTAAGAATTAAACCTGTTCACATTTGAACAGAATGCAAACCATGATGAATGACTCCTTTGATTGACGGATTTAAATAGATTTAGAGTTTTAATGGTCTTTATACTTGTTTGGCTTAATCAATATACTAGGTTGTTTAGCCACATGTGTTAATTTCATGATCAATGTGTCAAAAAGTGTGTTTGGAGTCAAAAGAGGAGTATTGCTAATGAGAAATGATGGGAGGCTGTCTGTAATTTTGAATTCAACAATTAATATCAATAAGAAATGAAATTCAAGATCAAGGACTCCATTGTTTGTTAAATTGAATGAATTCATGTTATAGATGGTCCATTGGCATTTTTTTCATAACAAATATAGTCATTAAAGATGAAGGCAAAGTTAATTTCAAGGTTATTGCACGAAAAATAGTCTTGGAAACAATAAAAGGAGCCTAATTTACATGAGGTGATTAGAATGTCTCGTGATTTAAAAATTATACCAATTCACATTTGTACAGAATGCAAACCATGATGAATGACTCCTTTGATTGACGGATTTAAATAGATTTAGAGTTTTAATGGTCTTTATACTTGTTTGATTTAATTAAAATACTAGGTTGTTTAGCCACATGTGTTAATTTCATGATCAATGTGTCAAAAAGTGTGTTTGGAGTCAAAAGAGGAGCATTGCTAATGAGAAATAATGGGAGGCTGTCTCTAATTTTGAATTCAACAATTAATATCAATAAGAAATGAAATTCAAGATCAAGGACTCCATTGTTTGTTAAATTGAATGAATTCATGTTATAGATGTTCCATTGGCATTTTTTTCATAACAAATATAGTCATTAAAGATGAAGGCAAAGTTAATTTCAAGGTTATTGTACGACAAATAGTCTTGGAAACAATAAAAGGAGCCTAATTTACATGAGGTGATTAGAATGTCTCTTGATTTAAAAATTATACCAATTCACATTTGTACAGAATGCGAACCATGATGAATGACTCCATTGATTGACGGATTTAAATAGATTTAGAGTTTTAATGGTCTTTATACTTGTTTGATTTAATTAATATACTAGGTTGTTTAGCCACATGTGTTAATTTCATGATCAATGTGTCAAAAAGTGTGTTTGGAGTCAAAAGAGAAGCATTGCTAATGAGAAATGATGGGAGGCTGTCTTTAATTTTGAATTCAACAATTAATATCAATAAGAACTGAAATTCAAGATCAAGGACTCCATTGTTTGTTAAATTGAATGAATTCATGTTATAGATGGTCCATTGGCATTTTTTTCATAACAAATATAGTCATTAAAGATGAAGGCAAAGTTAATTTCAAGGTTATTGCATGAAAAATAGTTCTGGAAACAATAAGAGGAGCCTAATTTACATGAGGTGATTAGAATGTCTCGTGATTTAAGACTTAAACCAATTCACATTTGTGCAGAATGCAAACCATGATGAATGACTCCTTTGATTGATGGATTTAAATAGATTTATAGTTTTAATGGTCTTTATACTTATTTGATTTAATCAATATACTAGGTTGTTTAGCCACATGTGTTAATTTCACGATCAATGTGTCAAAAAGTATGGTTGGAGTCAAAAGAGGAGCACTGCCAATGAGAAATGATGGGAGGCTGTCTCTAATTTTGAATTCAACAATTAATATCAATAAGAAATGAAATTGAAGATGAAGGACTTCATTGTTTGTTCAATCGAATGAATTCATGTTATAGATTATCCATGGGCATTCTTTTCATAACAAATATAGTCATTAATGATGAAGCAAAAGTTAATTACAAGGTTATTGCATGAAAAATAGTCTTGGTAACAATATGAGGAGCCTAATTTACATGGGGAGATTAGAATGTCTCGTGATTTAAGAATTAAACCAATTCGCAATTGGAAAGAATGCAAACCATGATGAATGACTCCTTTGATTGATGGATTTAAATAGATTTAGAGTTTTAATGGTCTTTATACTTGTTTGATTCAATCAATATACTAGGTTGTTTAGCCATATGTGTTAATTTCATGATCAATGTGTCAAAAAGTGTGTTTGGAGTCAAAAGAGGAGCATTGCTAATGAGAAATAATGGATGGCTGTCTCTAATTTTGAATTCAACTAATTTCATGATCAACGTGTCAAAAAGTGTGTTTGGAGTCAAAAAGGAGCATTGCTAATGAGAAATGGTGGGAGGTTGTCTCTAATTTTGAATTCAACAATTAATATCAATAAGAAAAGCAATTCAAGATCCAGGACTCCATTGTTTGTTAAATCGAATGAATTGATATTATAGATGGTCCATGGGCATTTCTTCCATTATGAATATAGTCATTAAGGATAAAGCAAAATTTTATTTGAAGGTTATTGCATGAAAAATAGTCCTGGTAACAATAAGAGAAGCCTAATTTACATGAGGTGATTAGAATGTCTCGTGATTTAGGAATTAAACATGTTCACATTTGTATAGAATTCAAACCATGATGAATGACTCCTTCGATTGACGGACTGAAATAGATTTGGAGTTTTAATGGTCTTTATACTTGCTTGATTCAATTAATATACTAGGTTGTTTAGCCACATGTGTTAATTTCATGATCAATGTGTCAAAAAGTGTGTTTGGCTTCAAAAGAAGAGCATTGCTAATGAGAAATGATGGGAGGCTGTCTATAAGGTTGAATTCAACAATTAATATCAATAAGAAATGAAATTCAAGATCTAGGACTCCATTCTTTGTTAAATAGAATGAATTCATGTTATAAATGGTCCATGGGCATTTTTCCCATAATTAATATTGTCATTAAGGATGAAGCAAAGTTTCATTTCAAGGTTATTGCATGAAAAATAGTCCTGGAAACAATAAGAGTAGCCTAATGTACATGAGGTGATTAGAATGTCTGGTGATTTAACAATTAAACCTGTTCACATTTGTACAGAATGCAAACCATGATGAATGACTCCTGTGATTGACGGACTAAAATAGATTTAGAGTTTTAATGGTCTTTATACTTGTTTGATTCAATCAATATACTATGTTGTTTAGCCACATGTTTTAATTTCATGATCAATATGTCAAAAAGTGTGTTTGGATTGAAAAGAGGAGCATTGCTAATGGGAAATGATGGGAGGCTGTCTCTAATTTTGAATTCAACAATTAATATCAATAAGAAATGAAATTCAAGATCCAGGACTACATTGTTTGTTAAATCGAATTAATTCATGTTATAGATGGTCCATGGGCATTTTTTGCATAATGAATATAGTCATTAAGGATGAAGCAAAATTTAATTTCAAGGTTATTGCATGAAAAATAGTCCTGAAAACAATATGAGGATCCTAATTTACATGAGGTGATTAGAATGTCTCGTGATTTAAGAATTAAACCAATTCACATTTGTAGAGAATGCAAACCATGATGAATGACTCCTTTCATTGATGGATTTAAATAGATTTATATTTTTAATGGTCTTTATACTTGTTTGATTCAATCAATATACTAGGTTGTTTAGCCACATGTGTTAATTTCATGATCAATGTGTCAAAAATTGTGTTTGGAGTCAGAAAGGAGCATTGCTAATGAGAAATTATAGGAGGTTGTCTCTAATTATGAATTCAACAATTAATATCAATAAGAAATGAAATTCAAGATCCAGGACTCCATTGTTTGTTAAATCGAATCAATTCATATTATAGATGGTCCATGGGCTTTTTTTCCATAATGAATATAGTCATTAAGGATGAAGCAAAATTTTATTTCAAGGTTATTGCATGAAAAATAGTCCTGGTAACAATAAGAGGAGCCTAATTTACATGAGGTGATTAGAATGTCTCGTTATTTAAGAATTAAACCTGTTCACACTCGTACAAAATTCAAAACATGCTGAATGAGTCCTTTGATTGACGGACTAAAATAGATTTAGAGTTTTAATGGACTTTATACTTGTTGGATTCAATCAATATACTAGGTTGTTTAGCCACATGTGTAATTTCATGATGAATGTGTCAAAAAGTGTGTTTGGAGTTAAAAGAGGAGGATTGCTAATGAGAAATGATGGGCGGCTCTCTCTAATTTTGAATCCAACAATTAATATCAATAAGAAATGAAATTCATGATCCAGGACTCCATTGTTTTTTAAATCGAATGAATTCATGTTATAGATGGTCCATGAGCATTTATTCCATAATGAATATAGTCATTACGGATGAAGCAAAGTTTAATTTCAAGGTTATTGCATGAAAAATAGTCCTGTAACAATAAGAGGAGCCTAATTTACATGAGGCGATTAGAATGTCTCGTGATTTAACAATTAAACCTGTTCACATTTGTACGAAATGCAAACCATGATGAATGACTCCTTTGAATGACGGACTAAAATAGATTTAGAGTTTTAATGGTCTTTTTACTTGTTCGATTCAATCAATATACCAGGTTGTTTAGCCACATGTGGTAATTTCATGATCAATGTGTCGAAAAGTGTGTTTGGAGTCAAAAGAGGGGCATTGCTAATGAGAAATGATGGGGGGCTGTCTCTAATTTTGAATTCAACAATTAATATCAATAAGAAATGAAATTCATGATCCAGGACTTCATTGTTTGTTAAATCGAATGAATTCATTTTATTGATGGTCCATGGGCATTTTTTCCATAATGAATATAGTCATTAAGTATGAAGCAAAATTTAATTTCAAGTTTATTGCATGAAAAATAGTCCTGGAAACAATAAGAGGATCCTAATTTACATGAGGTGATTAGAATGTCTCGTGATTTAAGAATTAATCCAATTCACATTTGTACAGAATGCAAACCATGATGAATGACTCCTTTCATTGACGGATTTAAATAGATTTATATTTTTAATGGTCTTTATACTTGTTTGATTCAATCAATATACTAGGTTGTTTATCCACATGTGTTAATTTCTTGATCAATGTGTCAAAAAGTGTGTTTGGAGTCAAAAAGGAGCATTGCTCATGAGAAATGATGGGCGGTTGTCTCTAATTATGAATTCAACAATTAATATCAATAAGAAATGAAATTCAAGTTCCAGGACTCCATTGTCTGTCAAATCGAATGAATTCATGCTATAGATGGTCCACGGGCATTTCTTCCATAATGAATATAGTCATTAAGGATGAAGCAAAATTTTATTTCAAGGTTATTACATGAAAAATAGTCTTGGTAACAATAAGAGGAGCCTAATTTACATGAGGTGATTAGAATGTCTCGTGATTGAAGAATTAAACCAATTCACATTTTTACAGAATGCAAACCATGATGAATGACTCCTTTCATTGACGGATTTAAATAGATTTATATTTTTAATGGACTTTATACTTGTTTGATTCAATCAATATACTAGGTTGTCGAACCACATGTGTCAATTTCATGATCAATGTGTCAAAAAGTGTGTTTGGAGTCAAAAAGGGGCATTGCTAATGAGAAATGATGGGAGGTTGTCTCTAATTATGAATTCAACAATTAATATCAATAAGAAATGAAATTCAAGATCCAGGACTCTGTTGTCTATCAAATCGAATGAATTCATGCTATAGATGGTCCATGGGCATTTTTTCCATAATGAATATAGTCATTAAGGATGAAGCAAAATTTTATTTCAAGGTTATTGCATGAAAAATAGTCCTGGTAACAATAAGAGGAGCCTAATTTACATGAGGTGATTACAATGTCTCGTGATTGAAGAATTAAACCAATTCACATTTTTACAGAATGCAAACCATGATGAATTACTCCTTTCATTGATGGATTTAAATAGATTTATATTTTTAATGGACTTTATACTTGTTTGATTCAATCAATATACTAGGTTGTCGAGCCACATGTGTCAATTTCATGATCAATGTGTCAAAAACTGTGTTTGGAGTCAAAAGAGAAGCATTGCTAATGAGAAATGATGGGAGGCTGTCTCTAAATTTGAATTCAACAATTAATATCAATAAGAAATGAAATTCAAGATGAAGGACTTTATTATTTGTTAAATTGAATGAATTCATGTTATAGATGTTCCATGGGCATTTTTTCCATAATGAATATAGTCATTAAGGATGAAGCAGAAGTTAATTTCAAGGTTATTGCATGAAAAATAGCCTCGGTAACAATAAGAGGAGCCTCATTTACATGAGGTGATTAGAATGTCTCGTGATTTAAGAATTAAACCAATTCACATTTTTACAGAATGCAAACCATGATGAATTACTCCTTTCATTGACGGATTTAAATAGATTTATATTTTTAATGGACTTTATACTTGTTTGATTCAATCAATATACTAGGTTGTCGAGCCACATGTGTTAATTTCATGATCAATGTGTCAAAAAGTGTGTTTGGAGTCAAAAGAGGAGCATTGCTAATGAGAAATGATGGGAGGCTGTCTCTAATTTTGAATTGAACAATTAATATCAATAAGAAATGAAATTCAAGATGAAGGACTTTATTGTTTGTTAAATCGAATGAATTCATGTTATAGATGGTCCATAGGCATTTTTTCCATAATGAATATAGTCATTAAGGATGAAGCAGAAGTTAATTTCAAGGTTATTGAATGAAAAATAGTCTCGGTAACAATAAGAGGAGCCTCATTTACATGAGGTGATTAGAATGTCTCGTGATTTAAGAATTAATCCAATTCACATTTGTACGGAATGGAAACCATGATGAATGACTCCTTTCATTGACGGATTTAAATAGATTTATATTTTTAATGGTCTTTATACTTGTTTGATTCAATCAATATACTAGGTTGTTTAGCCACATGTGTTAATTTCATGATCAATGTGTCAAAAAGTGTGTTTGGAGTGAAAAAGGAGCATTGCTAATGAGAAATGGTGGGAGGTTTTCTATAATTTTCAATTCAACAATTAATATCAATAAGAAATGAAATTCAAGATCCAAGACTCCATTGTTTGTTAAATCGAATGAATTCATGTTATAGATGGTCCATGGGCATTTTTTCCATTATAAATATAGTCATTAAGGATGAAGCAAAATTTTATTTCAAGGTTATTGCATGAAAAATAGTCCTGGTATCAATAAGAGGAGCCTAATTTACATGAGGTGATTAGAATGTCTCGTGATTGAAGAATTAAACCAATTCACATTTTTACAGAATGCAAACCATGATGAATGACTCCTTTCATTGACGGATTTAAATAGATTTATATTTTTAATGGACTTTATACTTGTTTGATTCAATCAATATACTAGGTTTTCGAGCCACATGTGTCAATTTCATGATCAATGTGTGAAAAAGTGTGTTTGGAGTTAAAAGAGGAGCATTGCTAATGAGAAATGATGGGGGGCTGTCTCTAATTTTGAATCCAACAATTAATATCAATAAGAAATGAAATTCAAGATCCAGGACTCCATTGTTTGTTAAATCGAATGAATTCATGTTATAGATGGTCCATGGGCATTTTTTCCATTATAAATATAGTCATTAAGGATGAAGCAAAATTTTATTTCAAGGTTATTGCATGAAAAATAGTCCTGGTAACAATAAGAGGAGCCTAATTTACATGAGGTGATTAGAATGTCTCGTTATTTAAGAATTAAACCTGTTCACATTTGTACAGAATGGAAACCATGATGAATCCTTTGATTGACGGACTAAAATAGATCTAGAGTTTTAATGGTCTTTCTACTTGTTGGATTTAATCAATATACTAGGTTGTTTAGCCACATGTGTTAATTTCATGATCAATGTGTCAAAAAGTGTGTTTGGAGTCAAAAAGGCACATTGCTAATGAGAAATGATGGGAGGTTGTCTCTAATTACGAATTCAACAATTAATATCAATAAGAAATGAAATTCAAGATCTAGGACTCCATTGTCTGTTAAATTGAATGAATTCATGTTATAGATGGTCCTTGGGCATTTTTTGCATAATGAATATAGTCATTAAGAATGAAGCAAAATTTTATTTCAAGGTTATTGCATGAAAAATAGTCCTTGTAACAATAAGAGGAGCCTAATTTACATGAGGTGATTAGAATGTCTGGTGATTGAAGAATTAAACCAATTCACATTTTTACAGAATGCAAACCATGATGAATGACTCCTTTCATTGATGGATTTAAATAGATTTATATTTTTAATGGACTTTATACTTGTTTCATTCAAGCAATATACGAGGTTGTTTAGCCATATGTGTTAATTTCATGATCAATGTGTCAAAAAGTGTGTTTGGAGTCAAAAGAGGAGCATTGCTAATGAGAAATGATGGGAGGCTGTCTCTAATTTTGAATTCAACAATTAATATCAATAAGAAATGAAATTCAAGATGAAGGACTTTATTGTTTGTTAAATCGAATGAATTCATTGTATAGATGGTCCGTGGGCATTTTTTCCATAATGAATATAGTCATTAAGGATGAAGCAGAAGTTAATTTCAAGGTTATTGCATGAAAAATAGTCATGGTAACAATAAGAGGAGCCTCATTTACATGAGGTGATTAGAATGTCTTGTGATTTAAGATTTAAACATGTTCACATTTCTACGGAATGCAAACCATGATGAATGACTCCTTTGATTGACGGACTAAAATAGATTTATAGTTTTAATCGTCTTTATACTTGTTGGATTCAATCAATATACCAGGTTGTTTAACCACATGTGTTAATTTCATGATCAATGTGTCAAAATGTGTGTTTGGAGTCAAAAGAGGAGCATTGCTAATGAGAAATGATGGGAGGCTGTTTCTAATTTTGAATTGAACAATTAATAGCAATAAGAAATGAAATTCAAGATGAAGGACTTTGTTGTTTGTCAAATCGAATGAATTCATTTTATTGATGGTCCATGGGCATTTTTTCCATAATGAATATAGTCATTAAGGATGAAGCAGAAGTTAATTTCAAGGTTATTGCATGAAAAATAGTCTCGGTAACAATAAGAGGAGCCTCATTTACATGAGATGATTAGAATGTTTCGTGATTTAAGAATTAATCCAATTCACATTTGTACAGAATGCAAACCATGATGAATGACTCCTTTCATTGATGGATTTAAATAGATTTATATTTTTAATGGTCTTTATACTTGTTTGATTCAATCAATATACTAGCTTGTTTAGCCACATGTGTTATTTTCATGATCAATGTGTCAAAAAGTGTGTTCAGAGTCAAAAAGGAGAATTGCTAATGAGAAATGGTGGGAGGTTGTCTACAATTTTCAATTCAACAATTAATATCAATAAGAAATGAAATTCAAGATCCAGGACTCCATTGTTTGTTAAATCGAATGAATTCATGTTATAGATGGTCCATGGGCATGTTTTCCATTATAAATATAGTCATTAAGGATGAAGCAAAATTTTATTTCAAGGTTATTGCATGAAAAATAGTCCTGGTAACAATAAGAGGAGCCTAATTTACATGAGGTGATTAGAATGTCTCGTTATTTAAGAATTAAACCTGTTCACATTTGTACAGAATGTAAACCATGATGAATGACTCCTTTGATTGACGGACTAAAATAGATTTAAGTTTTAATGGTCTTTCTACTTGTTGGATTCAATCAATATACTAGGTTGTTTAGCCACATGTGTTAATTTCATGATCAATGTGTCAAAAAGTGTGTTTGGAGTCAAAAAGGCGCATTGCTAATGAGAAATGATGGGAGGTTGTCTCTAATTATGAATTCAACAATTAATATCAATAAGAAATGAAATTCAAGATCTAGGACTCCATTGTCTGTTAAATCGAATGAATTCATGTTATAGATGGTCCTTGGGCATTTTTTCCATAATGAATATAGTCATTAAGGATGAAGCAAAATTTTATTTCAAGGTTATTGCATGAAAAATAGTCCTAGAAACAATAAGAGGAGCCTAATTTACATGAGGTGATTAGAATGTCTGGTAATTGAAGAATTAAACCAATTCACATTTTTACAGAATGCAAACCATGATGAATGACTCCTTTCATTGATGGATTTAAATAGATTTATATTTTTAATGGACTTTATACTTGTTTGATTCAATCAATATACTAGGTTGTCGAGCCACATGTGTCAATTTCATGATCAATGTGTCAAAAACTGTGTTTGGAGTCAAAAGAGAAGCATTGCTAATGAGAAATGATGGGAGGCTGTCTCTAATTTTGAATTCAACAATTAATATCAATAAGAAATGAAATTCATAATCTAGGACTTCATTGTTTGTTAAATCGAATGAATTCATATTATAGATGGTCCATGGGCATGTTTTCCATTATAAATATAGTCATTAAGGATGAAGCAAAGTTTAATTTCAAGGTTATTGCATGAAAAATAGTCATGGTAACAATAAGAGGAGCCTAATTTACATGAGGTGTTTAGAATGTCTCGTGATTTAACAATTAAACCTGTTCACATTTGTACAGAATGCAAACCACGATGAATGACTCCTTTGATTGACGAACTAAAATAGATTTAGAGTTTTAATGGACTTTATACTTGTTGGATTCAATCAATATACCAGGTTGTTTAGCCACATGTGTTAATTTCATGATCAATGTGTCAAAAAATGTGTTTGGAGTGAAAAGAGGAGCATTGCTAATGAGAAATGATGGGAGGCTGTATCTAATTTTGAATTCAACAATTAATATCAATAAGAAATGAAATTCATGATCCAGGACTCCATTGTTTGTTAAATCGAATAAATTCATGTTGTAGATGGTCCATGGGCATTTCTTCCATTATGAATATAGTCATTAAGGATAAAGCAAAATTTAATTTCAAGGTTATTGCATGAAAAATAGTCCTGGAAACAATAGGAGGATCCTAATTTACATGAGGTGATTAGAATGTCTCGTGATTTAAGAATTAATCCAATTCACATTTGTACAGAATGCAAACCATGATGAATGACTCCTTTCATTGACGGATTTAAATAGATTTATATTTTTAATGGTCTTTATACTTGTTTGATTCAATCAATATACTAGGTTGTTTAGCCACATGTGTTAGTTTCATGATCAATGTGTCAAAAAGTGTCTTTGGAGTCAAAAAGGAGCATTGCCAATGAGAAATGATGGGAGGTTGTCTCTAAATATGAATTCAACAATTAATATCAATAAGAAATGAAATTCAAGATCCAAGACTCCATTGTCTGTTAAATCGAATGAATTCATGTTATAGATGGTCCATGGCATTTTTTGCATAATGAATATAGTCATTAAGGATGAAGCAAAATTTAATTTCAAAGTTATTGCATGAAAAATAGTCCTGGTAACAATAAGAGGAGCCTAATTTACATGAGGTGATTAGAATGTCTCGTGATTGAAGAATTAAACCAATTCACATTTTTACAGATTGCAAACCATGATGAATGAATCCTTTCATTGACGGATTTAAATAGATTTATATTTTTAATGGTCTTTCTACTTGTTTGATTCAATCAATATACTAGGTTGTTTAGCCATATGTGTTAATTTCATGATCAATGTGTCAAAAAGTGTGTTTGGAGTCAAAAGAGGAGCATTGCTAATGAGAAATGATGGGAGGCTGTCTCTAATTTTGAATTCAACAATTAATATCAATAAGAAATGAAATTCAAGATGGACTTTATTGTTTGTTAAATCGAATGAATTCATGTTATAGATGGTCCATGGGCATTTTTTCCATAATGAATATAGTCATTAAGGATGAAGCAAAATTTAATTTCAAGGTTATTGCATGAAAAATAGTCCTGGAAACAATAAGAGGATCCTAATTTACATGAGGTGATTAGAATGTCTCATGATTTAAGAATTAATCCAATTCACATTTGTAAAAAATGCAAACCATGATGAATGACTCCTTTGATTGCCGGACTAAAATAGATTTAGAGTTTTAATGGTCTTTATACTTGTTTGATTCAATCAATATACTATGTTGTTTAGCCACATCTGTTAATTTCATGATCAATGTGTCAAAAAGTGTGTTTGGATTGAAAAGAGGAGCATTGCTAATGAGAAATGTGGGAGGCTGTCTCTAATTTTCAATTCAACAATTAATATCAATAAGAAATGAAATTCAAGATCCAGGACTACATTATTTGTTAAATCGAAGGAATTCATGTTATAGATGGTCCATTGGCATTTTTTTGCATAATGAATATAGTCATTAAGAATGAAGCAAAATTTTATTTCAAGGTTATTGCCTGAAAAATAGTCCTTGTAACAATAAGAGGATCCTAATTTACATGAGATGATTAGAATGTCTCGTAATTTAAGAATTAATCCAATTCACATTTGTACATAATGCAAACCATGATTAATGACTCCTTTCATTGACGGATTTAAATAGATTTATATTTTTAATGGTCTTTATACTTGTTTGATTCAATCAATATACTAGGTTGTTTAGCCACATGTGTTAATTTCATGATCAATGTGTCAAAAAGTGTGTTTGGAGTCAACAAGGAGCATTGCTAATGAGAAATGATGGGAGGTTGTCTCTAATTATGAATTCAACAATTAATATCAATAGGAAATGAAATTCAAGATCTAGGACTCCATTATCAGTTAAATCGAATGAATTCATGTTATAGATGGTCCTTGGGCATTTTTTCCATAATGAATATAGTCATTAAGGATGAAGCAAAATTTTATTTCAAGGTTATTGCATGAAAAACAGTCCTAGTAACAATAAGAGGAGCCTAATTTACATGAGGTGATTAGAATGTCTCGTGATTGAAGAATTAAACCAATTCACATTTTTACAGAAAGAAAACCATGATGAATGACTCCTTTCATTGACGGATTTCAATAGATTTATATTTTTAATGAACTTTATACTTGTTTGATTCAATCAATATACTAGGTTGTCGAACCACATGTGTCAATTTCATGATCAATGTGTCAAAAAGTGTGTTTGGAGTCAAAAGAGAAGCATTGCTAATGAGAAATGATGGGAGGCTGTCTCTAATTTTGAATTGAACTATTAATATCAATAAGAAATGAAATTCATAATCCAGGACTTTATTGTTTGTTAAATCGAATGAATTCAGGTTATAGATGGTCCATGGGCATTTTTTCCATAATGAATATAGTCATTAAGGAAGAAGCAGAAGTTAATTTCAAGGTTATTGCATGAAAAATAGTCCTGGTAACAATAAGAGGAGCCTCGTTTACATGAGGTGATTAGAATGTCTCGTGATTTAAGAATTAAACATGTTCACATTTCTACGGAATGCAAAACCATGATGAATGACTCCATTGATTGACGAACTAAAATAGATTTAGAGTTTTAATGGTCTTTATACTTGTTGGATTCAATCAATATACCAGGTTGTTTAGCCACATGTGTTAATTTCATGATCAATGTGTCAAAAAATGTGTTTGGAGTCAAAAGAAGAGCATTGCTAATGAGAAATGATGGGAGGCTGTCTCTAATTTTGAATTCAACAATTAATATCAATAAGAAATGAAATTCATGATCCAGGACTCCATTGTTTGTAAAATCGAATCAATACATGTTATAGATGGTCCATGGGCATTTTTTCCATAATGAATATAGTGATTAAGGATGAAGCAAAGTTTAATTTCAAGGTTATTGCATGAAAAATAGTCATGGTAACAATAAGAGGAGCCTAATTTACATGAGGTGTTTAGAATGTCTCGTGATTGAAGAATTAAACCAATTCATATTTCTACAGAATGCAAACCATGATGAATGACTCCTTTGATTGCCGGACTAAAATAGATTTAGAGTTTTAATGGTCTTTATAGTTGTTTGATTCAATCAATATACTATGTTGTTTAGCCACATGTATTAATTTCATAATCAATGTGTCAAAAAGTGTGTTTGGAGTCAAAAGAGGAGCATTGGTAATGAGAAATGATGAGAGGCTGTCTCTAATTTTGAATGCAACATTTAATATCAATAAGAAATGAAATTCATGATCCAGGACTCCATTGTTTGTTAAATCGAATGAATTCATGTTATAGATGGTCCATGGGCATTTTTTCCATAATGAATATAGTCATTAAGGATGAAGCAAAATTTAATTTCAAGGTTATTGCGTGAAAAATAGTCCTGGAAACAATAAGAGGATCCTAATTTACATGAGGTGATTAGAATGTCTCGTGATTTAAGAATTAAACCAATTCACATTTTTACAGAATGCAAACCATGATGAATGACTCCTTTCATTTAGGGATTTAAATAGATTTATATTTTTAATGGTCTCTATACTTGTTTGATTCAATCAATATACTAGGTTGTTTAGCCACATGTGTTAATTTCATGATCAATGTGTCAAAAAGTGTGTTTGGAGTAAAAAAGGAGCATTGCTAATGAGAAATGATGGGAGGTTGTCTCTAATTATCAATTCAACAATTAATATCAATAAGAAATGAAATTCAACATCTAGGACTCCATTGTCTGTTAAGTCGAATGAATTCATGTTGTAGATGGTCCATGGGCATTTTTTCCATAATGAATATAGTCATTAAGGATGAAGCAAAATTTAATTTCAAGGTTATTGCACAAAAAATAGTCCTGGAAACAATAAGAGGATCCTAATTTACATGAGGTGATTAGAATGTCTCGTGATTTAAGAATTAATCCAATTCACATTTGTACAGAATGCAAACCATGATGAATGACTCCTTTCATTGATGGATTTAAATAGATTTATATTTTTAATGGTCTTTATACTTGTTTGATTCAGTCAATGTACTAGATTGTTTTGCCACATCTTTTAATTTCATGATCAATGTGTCAAAAAGTGTGTTTGGAGTCAAAAAGGAGCATTAATAATGTGAAATGGTGGGAGGTTGACTCTAATTTTGAATTCAACAATTAATATCAATAAGAAATGAAATTCAAGATCCAAGAGTCCATTGTTTTTTAAATCGAATGAATTCATGTTATAGATGGTCCATGGGCATTTTTCCCATTATGAATATAGTCATTAAGGATGAAGCAAAATTTTATTTCAAGGTTATTGCATGAAAAATAGTCCTGGTAACAATAAGAGGAGCCTAATTTACTTGAGGTGATTAGAATGTCTCGTGATTTAAGAATTAAACCTGTTCACATTTGTACAGAATTCAAACCATGATGAATGACTCTTTCGATTGATGGACTAAAATAGATTTAGAGTTTTAATGGTTTTTATACCTGCTTGATTCAATTAATATACTAGGTTGTTTAGCCTCATGTGTTAATTTCATGATCAATGAGTTAAAAAGTGTGTTTGGAATCAAAAGACGAGCATTGCTAATGAGAAATGATGGGAGGCTGTCTATAATTTTGAATTCAACAATTAATATCAATAAGAAATGAAATTCAAGATCCAGGACTCCTTTCTTTGTTAAATAGAATGAATTCATGTTATAGATGGTCCATGGGCATTTTTTCCATAATGAATATAGTCATTAAGGATGAAGCAATGTTTAATTTCAAGGTTATTGCATGAAAAATAGTCCTGGTAACAATAAGAGGAGCCTCATTTACATGAGGTGATTAGAATGTCTGATGATTTAAGAATTAAACATGTTCACATTTCTACGAAATGCAAACCATGATGAATGACTCCTTTGATTGACGGACTAAAATAGATTTAGAGTTTTAATGGTCTTTATACTTGTTGGATTCAATCAATATACTAGGTTGGTTATCCACATGTGTTAATTTCATGATCAATGTGTCAAAAAGTGTGTTTGGGGTCAAAAGAGGAGCATTGCTAACGGGAAATGATAGGAGGCTGTCTCTAATTTTGAATTCAACATTTAATATCAATAAGAAATGAAATTCATGATCCAGGACTCCATTGTTTGTTAAATCGAATGAATTCATGTTATAGATGGTCCATGGGCATTTTTTCCATAATGAATATAGTCATTAAGGATGAAGCAAAATTTAATTTCAAGGTTATTGCGTGAAAAATAGTCCTGAAAACAATAAGAGGATCCTAATTTACATGAGGTGATTAGAATGTCTCGTGATTTAAGAATTAAACCAATTCACATTTTTACAGAATGCAAACCATGATGAATGACTCCTTTCATTTAGGGATTTAAATAAATTTATGTTTTTAATGGTCTCTATACTTGTTTGATTCAATCAATATACTAGGTTGTTTTGCCACATGTGTTAATTTCATGATCAATGTGTCAAAAATTGTGTTTGGAGTAAAAAAGGAGCATTGCTAATGAGAAATGATGGGAGGTTGTCTCTAATTATGAATTCAACAATTAATATCAATAAGAAATGAAATTCAAGATCTAGGACTCCATTGTCTGTTAAATCGAATGAATTCATGTTATAGATGGTCCATGGGCATTTTTTCCATAATGAATATAGTGATTAAGGATGAAGCAAAATTTAATTTCAAGGTTATTGTATGAAAAATAGTCCTGGAAACAATAAGAGGATACTAATTTACATGAAGGGATTAGAATGTCTCGTGATTTAAGAATTAATCCAATTCTCATTCGTACAGAATGCAAACGATGATGAATGACTCCTTTGATTGATGGACTAAAATAGATTTAGAGTTTTAATGGTCTTTATACTTGTTGGATTCAATCAATATACTAGGTTGTTTAGCCACATGTGTTAATTTCATGATCAATGTGTCAAAATGTGTGTTTGGAGTCAAAAGAGGAGCATTGGTAATGAGAAATCATGAGAGGCTGTCTCTAATTTTGAATTCGACAATTAATATCAAGAAGAAATGAATTTCATGATCCAGGACTCCATTGTTTGTTAAATCGAATGAATTCATGTTATAGATGGTCCATGGGCATTTTTTCCATAATGAATATAGTCATTAAGGATGAAGCAGAAGTTAATTTCAAGGTTATTACATGAAAAAAAGTTTCGGTAACAATAAGAGGAGCCTGATTTACATGAGGTGATTAGAATGTCTCGTGATTTAAGAATTAAACATGTTCACATTTCTACGGAATGCAAACCATGATGAATGACTCCTTTGATTGAATTGTTGATATTAATTGTTGAATTCAAAATTAGAGACAACCTCCCACCATTTCACATTAGTAATGCTTGTTTTTGACTCCAAACACACTTTTTGACACATTGATCATGAAATTAAAAGATGTGGCAAAACAATCTAGTATATTGACTGAATCAAACAAGTATAAAGACCATTAAAAATATAAATCTATTTAAATCCATCAATGAAAGGAGTCATTCATCATGGTTTGCATTCTGTACAAATGTGAATTGGATTAATTCTTAAATCACGAGACATTCTAATCACCTCATGTAAATTAGGATCCTCTCATTGTTTCCAGGACTATTTTTCGTGCAATAACCTTGAAATTAAATTTTGCTTCATCCTTAATGACTATATTCATTATGGAAAAAATGCCCATGGACCATCTATAACATGAATTCATTCGATTTAACAAACAATAAAGTCCTTCATCTTGAATTTCATTTCTTATTGATATTAATTGTTGAATTCAAAATTATAGACAGCCTCCCATCATTTCTCATTAGCAATGCTCGTCTTTTGATTCCAAACACAGTTTTTGACACATTGATCATGAAATTAACACATGAGGCTAAACAACCTAGTATATTAATTGAATCAAGCAAGTATAAATACCATTAAGACTCTAAATCTATTTTAGTCCATCAATCGAAGGAGTCATTCATCATGGTTTGAATTCTGTACAAATGTGAACAGGTTTAATTCTTAAATCACGAGACATTCTAATCACCTCAAGTAAATTAGGCTCCTCTTATTGTTACCAGGACTATTTTTCATGCAATAACCTTGAAATAAAATTTTGCTTCATCCTTAATGACTATATTCATAATGGAAAAAATGCCAATGGACAATCTATAACATGAATTCATTCGATTTAACAAAACAATGGACTCTTGGATCTTGGATTTCATTTCTTATTGATATTAATTGTTGAATTCAAAATTAGAGAGACAACCTCCCACCATTTCACATTAGTAATGCTTGTTTTTGACTCCAAACACACTTTTTTGACACATTGATCATGAAATTAAAAGATGTGGCAAAACAATCTAGTATATTGACTGAATCAAACAAGTATAAAGACCATTAAAAATATAAATCTATTTAAATCCATCAATGAAAGGAGTCATTCATCATGGTTTGCATTCTGTACAAATGTGAATTGGATTAATTCTTAAATCACGAGACATTCTAATCACCTCATGTAAATTAGGATCCTCTCATTGTTTCCAGGACTATTTTTTCGTGCAATAACCTTGAAATTAAATTTTGCTTCATCCTTAATGACTATATTCATTATGGAAAAAATGCCCATGGACCATCTATAACATGAATTCATTCGATTTAACAAACAATGGAGTCCTAGATCATGAATTTCATTTCTTAATGATATTAATTGTTGAATTAAAATTAGAGACAGCCTCCCATCATTTCTCATTCCCAATGCTCCTCTTTTGACTCCAAACACACTTTTCGACACATTGATCATGAAATTAACACATGTGGCTAAACAACCTAGTATATTGATTGAATCAAACAAGTATAATGACCATTAAAAATATAAATCTATTTAAATCCGTCAATGAAAGGAGTCATTCATCATGGTTTGCATTCTGTAAAAATGTGAATTGGTTTATTTCTTAAATCACGAGACATTCTAATCACCTCATGTAAATTAGGATCCTCTTATTGTTTCCAGGACTATTTTTCACGCAATAACCTTGAAATTAAATTTTGCTTCATCCTTAATGACTATATTCATTATGGAAAAAATGCCCATAGACCATCTATAACATGAATTCATTCGATTTAACAAACAATGGTGTCCTGGATTATGAATTTCATGTCTTATTGATATTAATTATTGAATTCAAAATTAGAGACAACCTCCTATCATTTCCCGTTAGCAATGCTCCTCTTTTGACCCCAAACACACTTTTTGACACATTGATCATGAAATTAACACATGTGGATAACCAACCTAGTATATTGATTGAATCCAATAAGTATAAAGACCATTAAAACTCTAAATCTATTTTAGTCCGTCAATCAAAGGAGTCATTCATCATGGTTTGCATTTCGTAGAAATGTGAACATGTTTAATTCTTAAATCATCAGACATTCTAATCACCTCATGTAAATTAGGCTCCTCTTATTGTTTCCAGGACTATTTTTCGTGCGATAACTTTGAAATTAAATTTTGCTTCATCCTTAATGACTATATTCATTATGGAAAAAATGCCCATGGACCATCTATAACATGAATTCATTCGATTTAACAAACAATAAAGTCCTTCATCTTGAATTTCATTTGTTATTGATATTAATTGTTGAATTCGAAATTAGAGACAGCCACCCATCATTTCTCATTAGCAATGCTCCTCTTTTGACTCCAAACACACTTTTTGACACATTGATCATGAAATTGACACATGTGGCTCGGCAACTTAGTATATTGATTGAATCAAACAAGTATAAAGACCATTAAAAATATAAATCTATTTAAATCCGTCAATGAAAAGAGTCATTCATCATGGTTTGCATTTTGTACAAATGTGAATTGGATTAATTCTTAAATCACGAGACATTCTAATCACCTCATGTAAATTAGGATCCTCTTATTGTTTCCAGGACTATTTTTCATGCAATAACCTTGAAATTAAATTTTGCTTCATCCTTAATGACTATATTCATTATGGAAAAAATGCCCATGGACCATCTATAACATCAATTCATTCGATTTAACAAACAATGGTGTCCTGGATCATGAATTTCATTTCTTATTGATATTAATTGTCGAATTCAAAATTACAGACAGACAGCCTCTCATCATTTCTCATTAGCAATGCTCCTCTTTTGACTCCAAACACACTTTTTGACACATTGATCATGAAATTAACACATGTGGCTAAACAACCTAGTATATTGATTGAATCCAACAAGTATAGAGACCATTAAAAATATAAATCTATTTAAATCCTTAAATGAAAGGAGTCATTCATCATGGTTTGCATTCTGTAAAAATGTGAATTGGTTTAATTCTTAAATCACGAGACATTCTAATCACCTCATGTAAATCAGGCTCCTCTTACTGTTACCGAAACTTTTTTTCATGTAATAACCTTGAAATTAACTTCTGCTTCATCCTTAATGACTATATTCATTATGGAAAAAAATGCCCATGGACCATCTATAACATGAATTCATTTGATTTAACAAACAATAAAGTCCTTCATCTTGAATTTCATTTCTTATTGATATTAATTGTTGAATTCGAAATTAGAGAAAGCCACCCATCATTTCTCATTAGCAATGCTCCTCATTTGACTCCAAACACAATTTTTGACACATTGATCATGAAATTGACACATGTGGCTCGACAACCTAGTATATTGATTGAATCGAACAAGTATAAAGACCATTAAAAATATAAATCTATTTAAATCTGTCAAAGAAAGGAGTCATTCATCATGGTTTGCATTCTGTACAAATGTGAATTGGATTAATTCTTAAATCACGAGACATTCTAATCACCTCATGTAAATTAGGATCCTCTTATTGTTTCTAGGACTATTTTTCATGCAATAACCTTGAAATTAAATTTTGCTTCATCCTTAATGACTATATTCATTATGGAAAAAATGCCCATGGACCATCTATAACATGAATTCATTCGATTTAACAAACAATAAAGTCCTTCATCTTGAATTTCATTTCTTATTGATATTAATTGTTGAATTCAAAATTAGAGACAGCCTCCCATCATTTCCCCTTAGCAATGCTCCTCTTTTGACTCCAAACACACTTTTTGACACATTGATCATGAAATTAACACATGTGGATAAACAACCTAGTATATTGATTGAATCCAACAAGTATAAAGACCATTAAAACTCTAAATCTATTTTAGTACGTCAATCAAAGGAGTCATTCATCATCATGGTTTGCATTCCATAGAAATGTGAACATGTTTAATTCTTAAATCATAAGACATTCTAATCACCTCATGTAAATGAGGCTCCTCTTATTTTTACCAGGACTATTTTTCATGCAATAACCTTGAAATTAAACATTGCTTCATCCTTAATGACTATATTCATTATGGAAAAAATGCCCATGGAATATCTATAACATGAATTCTTTCTATTTAACAAAGAATGGAGTCCTGGATCTTGAATTTCATTTCTTATTGATATTAATTGTTGAATTCAAAATTATAGACAGCCTCCCATCATTTCTCATTAGCAATGCTCGTCTTTTGATTCCAAACACAGTTTTTGACACATTGATCATGAAATTAACACATGAGGCTAAACAACCTAGTATATTAATTGAATCAAGCAAGTATAAATACCATTAAAACTCTAAATCTATTTTAGTCCATCAACCGAAGGAGTCATTCATCATGGTTTGAATTCTGTACAAATGTGAACAGGTTTAATTCTTAAATCACGAGACATTCTAATCACCTCAAGTAAATTAGGCTCCTCTTATTGTTACCAGGACTATTTTTCATGCAATAACCTTGAAATAAAATTTTGCTTCATCCTTAATGACTATATTCATAATGGAAAAAATGCCAATGGACAATCTATAACATGAATTCATTCGATTTAACAAACAATGGACTCTTGGATCTTGGATTTCATTTCTTATTGATATTAATTGTTGAATTCAAAATTAGAGACAACCTCCCACCATTTCACATTAGTAATGCTTGTTTTTGACTCCAAACACACTTTTTGACACATTGATCATGAAATTAAAAGATGTGGCAAAACAATCTAGTATATTGACTGAATCAAACAAGTATAAAGACCATTAAAAATATAAATCTATTTAAATCCATCAATGAAAGGAGTCATTCATCATGGTTTGCATTCTGTACAAATGTGAATTGGATTAATTCTTAAATCACGAGACATTCTAATCACCTCATGTAAATTAGGATCCTCTTATTGTTTCCAGGACTATTTTTCGTGCAATAACCTTGAAATTAAATTTTGCTTCCTCCTTAATGACTATATTCATTATGGAAAAAATGCCCATGGACCATCTATAACATGAATTCATTCGATTTAACAAACAATGGAGTCCTAGATCATGAATTTCATTTCTTAATGATATTAATTGTTGAATTCAAAATTAGAGACAGCCTCCCATCATTTCTCATTACCAATGCTCCTCTTTTGACTCCAAACACACTTTTCGACACATTGATCATGAAATTAACACATGTGGCTAAACAACCTAGTATATTGATTGAATCAAACAAGTATAATGACCATTAAAAATATAAATCTATTTAAATCCGTCAATGAAAGGAGTCATTCATCATGGTTTGCATTCTGCAAAAATGTGAATTGGTTTAATTCTTAAATCACGAGACATTCTAATCACCTCATGTAAATTAGGATCCTCTTATTGTTTTCAGGACTATATTTCACGCAATAACCTTGAAATTAAATTTTGCTTCATCCTTAATGACTATATTCATTATGGAAAATTAGAATGTCTCGTGATTTAAGAATTAATCCAATTCACATTTGTACAGAATGCAAACCATGATGAATGACTCCTTTCATTGATGGATTTAAATAGATTTATATTTTTAATGGTCTTTATACTTGTTTGATTCAATCAATATACTAGATTGTTTTGCCACATCTTTTAATTTCATGATCAATGTGTCAAAAAGTGTGTTTGGAGTCAAAAACAAGCATTACTAATGTGAAATGGTGGGAGGTTGTCTCTAATTTTGAATTCAACAATTAATATCAATAAGAAATGAAATCCAAGATCCAAGAGTCCATTGTTTGTTAAATCGAATGAATTCATGTTATAGATTGTCCATTGGCATTTTTTCCATTATGAATATAGTCATTAAGGATGAAGCAAAATTTTATTTCAAGGTTATTGCATGAAAAATAGTCCTGGTAACAATAAGAGGAGCCTAATTTACTTGAGGTGATTAGAATGTCTCGTGATTTAAGAATTAATCCAATTCTCATTCGTACAGAATGCAAACCATGATGAATGACTCCTTTGATTGATGGACTAAAATAGATTTAGAGTTTTAATGGTCTTTATACTTGTTGGATTCAATCAATATACTAGGTTGTTTAGCCATATGTGTTAATTTCATGATCAATGTGTCAAAATGTGTGCTTGGAGTCAAAAGAGGAGCATTGCTAATGCGAAATGATGAGAGGCTGTCTCTAATTTGGAATTCGACAATTAATATCAATAAGAAATGAAATTCATGATCCAGGACTCCATTGTTTGTTAAATCGAATGAATTCATGTTATAGATGGTCCATGGGCATTTTTTCCATAATGAATATAGTCATTAAGGATGAAGCAAAATTTAATTTCAAGGTTATTGCATGAAAAATAGTCCTGGTAACAATAAGAGGAGCCTAATTTACTTGAGGTGATTAGAATGTCTCGTGATTTAAGAATTAAACCTGTTCACATTTGTACAGAATTCAAACCATGATGAATGACTCCTTCGGTTGATGGACTAAAATAGATTTAGAGTTTTAATGGTATTTATACTTGCTTGATTCAATTAATATACTAGGTTGTTTAGCCTCATGTGTTAATTTCATGATCAATGTGTCAAAAACTGTGTTTGGAATCAAAAGACGAGCATTGCTAATGAGAAATGATGGGAGGCTGTCTATAATTTTGAATTCAACAATTAATATCAATAAGAAATGAAATTCAAGATCCAGGACTCCATTCTTTGTTAAATAGAAAGAATTCATGTTATAGATATTCCATGGGCATTTTTTCCATAATGAATATAGTCATTAAGGATGAAGCAATGTTTAATTTCAAGGTTATTGCATGAAAAATAGTCCTGGTAAAAATAAGAGGAGCCTCATTTACATGAGGTGATTAGAATGTCTTATGATTTAAGAATTAAACATGTTCACATTTCTATGGAATGCAAACCATGATGAATGACTCCTTTGATTGACGTACTAAAATAGATTTAGAGTTTTAATGGTCTTTATACTTGTTGGATTCAATCAATATACTAGGTTGTTTATCCACATGTGTTAATTTCATGATCAATGTGTCAAAAAGTGTGTTTGGAGTCAAAAGAGGAGCATTGCTAAGGGGAAATGATGGGAGGCTGTCTCTAATTTTGAATTCAACAATTAATATCAATAAGAAATGAAATTCAAGATGAAGGACTTTATTGTTTGTTAAATCGAATGAATTCATGTTATAGATGGTCCATGGGCATTTTTTCCATAATGAATATAGTCATTAAGGATGAAGCAAAATTTAATTTCAAGGTTATTGCATGAAAAATAGTCCTAGAAACAATAAGAGGATCCTAATTTACATGAGGTGATTAGAATGTCTCGTGATTTAAGAATTAATCCAATTCACATTTGTACAGAATGCAAACCATGATGAATGACTCCTTTCTTTGACAGATTTTAAATAGATTTATATTTTTAATGGTCTTTTATACTTGTTCGATTCAATCAATATACTAGGTTGTCGAGCCACATGTGTCAAATTTCATGATCAATGTGTCAAAAATTGTGTTTGGAGTCAAATGAGGAGCATTGCTAATGAGAAATGATGGGTGGCTTTCTCTAATTTCGAATTCAACAATTAATATCAATAAGAAATGAAATTCAAGATGAAGGAGCTTATTGTTTGTTAAATCAAATGAATTCATGTTATAGATGGTCCATGGGCATTTTTTTCCATAATGAATATAGTCATTAAGGATGAAGCAGAAGTTAATTTCAAGGTTATTACATGAAAAAAAGTTTCGGTAACAGTAAGAGGAGCCTGATTTACATGAGGTGATTAGAATGTCTCGTGATTTAAGAATTAAACCAATTCACATTTTTACAGAATGCAAACCATGATGAATGACTCCTTTCATTTAAGGATTTAAATAGATTTATATTTTTAATGGTCTCTATACTTGTTGGATTCAATCAATATACTAGGTTGTTTAGCCACATGTGTTAATTTCATGATCAATGTGTCAAAAAGTGTGTTTGGAGTCAAAAGAGGAGCATTGCTAATGAGAAATGATGAGAGGCTGTCTGTAATTTTGAATTCGACAATTAATATCAATAAGAAATGAAATTCATGATCCAGGACACCATTGTTTGTTAAATCGAATGAATTGATGTTATAGATGGTCCATGGGCATTTTTTCCATAATGAATATAGTCATTAAGGATGAAGCAAAATTTAATTTCAAGGTTATTGCATGAAAAATAGTCCTGGAAACAATAAGAGGATCCTAATTTACATGAGGTGATTAGAATGTCTCGTGATTTAAGAATTAATCCAATTCACATTTGTACAAAATGCAAACCATGATGAATGACTCTTTTCATTGACGGATTTAAATAGATTTATATTTTTAATGGTCTTTATACTTGTTTGATTCAATCAATATACCAAGTTGCCGAGCCACATGTGTCAATTTCATGATCAATGTGTCAAAAAAGTGTGTTTGGAGTCAAAAAGAGGAGCATTGCTAATGAGAAATGATGGGTGGCTGTCTCTAATTTCGAATTCAACAATTAATATCAATAACAAATGAAATTCAAGATGAAGGACTTTATTGTTTGTTAAATCGAATGAATTCATGTTATAGATGGTCCATGGGCATTTTTTCCATAATGAATATAGTCATTAAGGATGAAGCAAAATTTAATTTCAAAGTTATCGCACGAAAAATAGTCCTGGAAACAATAAGAGGAGCCTAATTTACATGAGGTGATTAGAATGTCTGATGATTTAAGAATTAAACATGTTCACATTTCTACGAAATGCAAACCATGATGAATGACTCCTTTGATTGACGGACTAAAATAGATTTAGAGTTTTAATGGTCTTTATACTTATTGGATTCAATCAATATACTAGGTTGGTTATCCACATGTGTTAATTTCATGATCAATGTGTCAAAAAGTGTGTTTGGGGTCAAAAGAGGAGCATTGCTAACGGGAAATGATAGGAGGCTGTCTCTAATTTTGAATTCAATAATTAATATCAATAAGACATGAAATTCATAATCCAGGACACCATTGTTTGTTAAATCGAATGAATTCATGTTATAGATGGTCTATGGGCATTTTTTCCATAATGAATATAGTCATTAAGGATGAAGCAAAATTTAATTTCAAGGTTATTGCGTGAAAAATAGTCCTGGAAACAATAAGAGGATCCTAATTTACATGAGGTGATTAGAATGTCTCGTGATTTAAGAAATAAACCAATTCACATTTTTACAGAATGCAAACCATGATGAATGACTCCTTTCATTGACGGATTTAAATAGATTTATATTTTTAATGGTCATTATACTTGTTTGATTCAATCAATATACTAGGTTGTTTAGCCACATGTGTTAATTTCATGATCAATGTGTCGAAAAGTGTGTTTGGAGTCAAAAGAGGAGCATTGGGAATGAGAAATGATGGGAGGCTGTCTCTAATTTTGAATTCAACAATTAATATCATTAAGAAATGAAATTCATGATCTAGGACTCCATTGTTTGTTAAATCGAATGAATTCATGTTATAGATGGTCCATGGGCATTTTTTCCATAATGAATATAGTCATTAAGGATGAAGCAAAATTTAATTTCAAGGTTATTGCACGAAAAATAGTCCTGGAAACAATGAGAGGATCCTAATTTACATGAGGTGATTAGAATGTCTCGTGATTTAAGAATTAATCCAATTCACATTTGTACAGAATGCAAACCATGATGAATGACTCCTTTCATTGATGGATTTAAATAGATTTATATTTTTAATGGTCTTTATACTTGTTTGATTCAGTCAATATACTAGATTGTTTTGCCACATCTTTTAATTTCATGATCAATGTGTCAAAAAGTGTGTTTGGAGTCAAAAACAAGCATTACTAATGTGAAATGGTGGGAGGTTGTCTCTAATTTTGAATTCAACAATTAATATCAATAAGAAATGAAATCCAAGATCCAAGAGTCCATTGTTTGTTAAATCGAATGAATTCATGTTATAGATTGTCCATTGGCATTTTTTCCATTATGAATATAGTCATTAAGGATGAAGCAAAAATTTTATTTCAAGGTTATTGCATGATAAAAAAAATAGTCCTGGTAACAATAAGAGGAGCCTAATTTACTTGAGGTGATTAGAATGTCTCGTGATTTAAGAATTAAACCTGTTCACATTTGTACAGAATTCAAACCATGATGAATGACTCCTTCGATTGATGGACTAAAATAGATTTAGAGTCTTAATGGTATTTATACTTGCTTGATTCAATTAATATACTAGGTTGTTTAGCCTCATGTGTTAATTTCATGATCAATGTGTCAAAAACTGTGTTTGGAATCAAAAGACGAGCATTGCTAATGAGAAATGATGGGAGGCTGTCTATAATTTTGAATTCAACAATTAATATCAATAAGAAATGAAATTCAAGATGAAGGACTTTATTGTTTGTTAAATCGAATGAATTCATGTTATAGATGGTCCATGGGCATTTTTTCCATAATGAATATAGTCATTAAGGATGAAGCAAAATTTAATTTCAAGGTTATTGCACGAAAAATAGTCCTGGAAACAATGAGAGGATCCTAATTTACATGAGGTGATTAGAATGTCTCGTGATTTAAGAATTAATCCAATTCACATTTGTACAGAATGCAAACCATGATGAATGACTCCTTTCATTGATGGATTTAAATAGATTTATATTTTTAATGGTCTTTATACTTGTTTGATTCAGTCAATATACTAGATTGTTTTGCCACATCTTTTAATTTCATGATCAATGTGTCAAAAAGTGTGTTTGGAGTCAAAAACAAGCATTACTAATGTGAAATGGTGGGAGGTTGTCTCTAATTTTGAATTCAACAATTAATATCAATAAGAAATGAAATCCAAGATCCAAGAGTCCATTGTTTGTTAAATCGAATGAATTCATGTTATAGATTGTCCATTGGCATTTTTTCCATTATGAATATAGTCATTAAGGATGAAGCAAAATTTTATTTCAAGGTTATTGCATGAAAAATAGTCCTGGTAACAATAAGAGGAGCCTAATTTACTTGAGGTGATTAGAATGTCTCGTGATTTAAGAATTAAACCTGTTCACATTTGTACAGAATTCAAACCATGATGAATGACTCCTTCGATTGATGGACTAAAATAGATTTAGATTTTTAATGGTATTTATACTTGCTTGATTCAATTAATATACTAGGTTGTTTAGCCTCATGTGTTAATTTCATGATCAATGTGTCAAAAAGTGTGTTTGGAGTCAAAAGAGGAGCATTGCTAAGGGGAAATGATGGGAGGCTGTCTCTAATTTTGAATTCAACAATTAATATCAATAAGAAATGAAATTCAAGATGAAGGACTTTATTGTTTGTTAAATCGAATGAATTCATGTTATAGATGGTCCATGGGCATTTTTTTCCATAATGAATATAGTCATTAAGGATGAAGCAAAAATTAAATTTCAAGGTTATTGCATGAAAAATAGTCCTAGAAACAATAAGAGGATCCTAATTTACATGAGGTGATTAGAATGTCTCGTGATTTAAGAATTAATCCAATTCACATTTGTACAGAATGCAAACCATGATGAATGACTCCTTTCTTTGACAGATTTAAATAGATTTATATTTTTAATGGTCTTTATACTTGTTTGATTCAATCAATATACTAGGTTGTCGAGCCACATGTATCAATTTCATGATCAAAGTGTCAAAAAGTGTGTTTGGAGTCAAAAGAGGAGCATTGCTAATGAGAAATGATGGGTGGCTGTCTCTAATTTCGAATTCAACAATTAATATCAATAAGAAATGAAATTCAAGATGAAGGACTTTATTGTTTGTTAAATCAAATGAATTCATGTTATAGATGGTCCATGGGCATTTTTTTCCATAATGAATATTGTCATTAAGGATGAAGCAGAAGTTAATTTCATGGTTATTACATGAAAAAAAGTTTCGGTAACAATAAGAGGAGCCTGATTTACATGAGGTGATTAGAATGTCTCGTGATTTAAGAATTAAACATGTTCACATTTCTACGGAATGCAAACCATGATGAATGACTCCTTTGATTGACGGACTAAAATAGATTTAAAGTTTTAATGGTCTTTATACTTGTTGGATTCAATCAATATACTAGGTTGCTTAGCCACATGTGTTAATTTCATGATCAATGTGTCAAAAACTGTGTTTGGAGTCAAAAAAGGAGCATTCCTAATGAGAAATGATGAGAGGCTGTCTCTAATTTTGAATTCAACAATTAATATCAATAAGAAATGAAATTCATGATCCCGGACTCCATTGTTTGTTAAATCGAATGAATTCATGTTATAGATGGTCCATGGGCATTTTTTCCATAATGAATATAGTCATTAAGGATGAAGCAAATTTTAATTTCAAGGTTATTGCGTGAAAATAGTCCTGGAAACAATAAGAGGATCCTAATTTACATGAGGTGATTAGAATGTCTCGTGATTTAAGAATTAAACCAATTCACATTTTTACAAAAGGCAAACCATGATGAATGACTCCTTTCATTGACGGATTTTAAATAGATTTATATTTTTTTAATGGTCTTTATACTTGTTTGATTCAATCAATATACTAGGTTGTTTAGCCACATGTGTTAATTTCATGATCAATGTGTCAAAAAGTGTGTTTGTAGTCAAAAGAGGAGCATTGCTAATGAGAAATGATGGGAGGCTGTCTCTAATTTTGAATTCAAACAATTAATATGATTAAGAAATGAAATTCATGATCTAGGACTCCATTGTTTGTTAAATCGAATGAATTCATGTTATAGATGGTCCCATGGGCATTTTTTCCATAATGAATATAGTGATTAAGGATGAAGCAAAATTTAATTTCAAGGTTATTGCATGAAAAATAGTCCTGGAAACAATAAGAGGATCCTAATTTACATGAGGGGATTAGAATGTCTCGTGATTTAAGAATTAATCCAATTCTCATTTGTACAGAATTCAAACCATGATGAATGACTCCTTTCATTTAAGGATTTAAATAGATTTATATTTTTAATGGTCTCTATACTTGTTTGATTCAATCAATATACTAGGTTGTTTAGCCACATGTGTTAATTTCATGATCAATGTGTAAAAAAGTGTGTTTGGAGTAAAAAAAAAGCATTGCTAATGAGAAATGATGGGAGGTTGTCTCTAATTATGAATTCAACAATTAATAGCAATAAGAAATGAAATTCAAGATCTAGGACTCCATTGTCTGTTAAATCGAATGAATTCATGTTATAGATGGTCCATGGGCATTTTTTCCATAATGAATATAGTGATTAAGGATGAAGCAAAATTTAATTTCAAGGCTATTGCATGAAAAATAGTCCTGGAAACAATAAGAGTATCCTAATTTACATGAGGCGATTAGAATGTCTCGTGATTTAAGAATTAATCCAATTCTCATTCTTACAGAATGCAAACCATGATGAATGACTCCTTTGATTGATGGACTAAAATAGATTTAGAGTTTTAATGGTCTTTACACTTGTTGGATTCAATCAATATACTAGGTTGTTTAGCCACATGTGTTAATTTCATGATCAATGTGTCAAAAAGTGTGTTTGGAGTCAAAAGAGGAGCATTGCTAATGAGAAATGATGAGAGGCTGTCTGTAATTTTGAATTCGACAATTAATATCAATAAGAAATGAAATTCATGATCCAGGACACCATTGTCTGTTAAATCGAATGAATTGATGTTATAGATGGTCCATGGGCATTTTTTCCATAATGAATATAGTCATTAAGGATGAAGCAAAATTTAATTTCAAGGTTATTGCATGAAAAATAGTCCTGGAAACAATAAGAGGATCCTAATTTACATGAGGTGATTAGAATGTCTCGTGATTTAAGAATTAATCCAATTCACATTTGTACAAAATGCAAACCATGATGAATGACTCTTTTCATTGACGGATTTAAATAGATTTATATTTTTAATGGTCTTTATACTTGTTTGATTCAATCAATATACTAAGTTGTCGAGCCACATGTGTCAATTTCATGATCAATGTGTCAAAAAGTGTGTTTGGAGTCAAAAGAGGAGCATTGCTAATGAGAAATGATGGGTGGCTGTCTCTAATTTCGAATTCAACAATTAATATCAATAACAAATGAAATTCAAGATGAAGGACTTTATTGTTTGTTAAATCGAATGAATTCATGTTATAGATGGTCCATGGGCATTTTTTCCATAATGAATATAGTCATTAAGGATGAAGCAAAATTTAATTTCAAAGTTATCGCACGAAAAATAGTCCTGGGAACAATAAGAGGATCCTAATTTACATGAGGTGATTAGAATGTCTCGTGATTTAAGAATTAATCCAATTCACATTTGTACAGAATGCAAACCATGATGAATGACTCCTTTCATTGATGGATTTAAAGAGATTTATATTTTTAATGGTCTTTATACTTGTTTGATTCAGTCAATGTACTAGATTGTTTTGCCACATCTTTTAATTTCATGATCAATGTGTCAAAAAGTGTGTTTGGAGTCAAAAAGGAGCATTACTAATGTGAAATGGTGGGAGGTTGTCTCTAATTTTGAATTCAACAATTAATATCAATAAGAAATGAAATTCAAGATCCAAGAGTCCATTGTTTGTTAAATCGAATGAATTCATGTTATAGATGGTCCATGGGCATTTTTCCCATTATGAATATAGTCATTAAGGATGAAGCAAAATTTTATTTCAAGGTTATTGCATGAAAAATAGTCCTGGTAGCAATAAGAGGAGCCTAATTTACTTGAGGTGATTAGAATGTCTCGTGATTTAAGAATTAAACCTGTTCATATTTGTACAGAATTCAAACCATGATGAATGACTCTTTCGATTGATGGACTAAAATAGATTTAGAGTTTTAATGGTATTTATACCTACTTGATTCAATTAATATACTAGGTTGTTTAGCCTCATGTGTTAATTTCATGATCAATGAGTTAAAAAGTGTGTTTGGAATCAAAAGACGAGCATTGCTAATGAGAAATGATGGGAGGCTGTCTATAATTTTGAATTCAACAATTAATATCAATAAGAAATGAAATTCAAGATCCAGGACTCCTTTCTTTGTTAAATAGAATGAATTCATGTTATAGATGGTCCATGGGCATTTTTTCCATAATGAATATAGTCATTAAGGATGAAGCAATGTTTAATTTCAAGGTTATTGCATGAAAAATAGTCCTGGTAACAATAAGAGGAGCGTCATTTACATGAGGTGATTAGAATGTCTGATGATTTAAGAATTAAACATGTTCACATTTCTACGAAATGCAAACCATGATGAATGACTCCTTTGATTGACGGACTAAAATAGATTTAGAGTTTTAATGGTCTTTATACCTGTTGGATTCAATCAATATACTAGGTTGGTTATCCACATGTGTTAATTTCATGATCAATGTGTCAAAAAGTGTGTTTGGGGTCAAAAGAGGGGCATTGCTAACGGGAAATGATAGGAGGCTGTCTCTAATTTTGAATTCAATAATTAATATCAATAAGACATGAAATTCATAATCCAGGACACCATTGTTTGTTAAATCGAATGAATTCATGTTATAGATGGTCTATGGGCATTTTTTCCATAATGAATATAGTCATTAGGATGAAGCAAAATTTAATTTCAAGGTTATTGCGTGAAAAATAGTCCTGGAAACAATAAGCGGATCCTAATTTACATGAGGTGATTAGAATGTCTCGTGATTTAAGAATTAAACCAATTCACATTTTTACAGAATGCAAACCATGATGAATGACTCCTTTCATTGACGGATTTAAATAGATTTATATTTTTAATGGTCATTATACTTGTTTGATTCAATCAATATACTAGGTTGTTTAGCCACATGTGTTAATTTCATGATCAATGTGTCGAAAAGTGTGTTTGGAGTCAAAAGAGGAGCATTACTAATGTGAAATGGTGGGAGGTTGTCTCTAATTTTGAATTCAACAATTAATATCAATAAGAAATGAAATCCAAGATCCAAGAGTCCATTGTTTGTTAAATCGAATGAATTCATGTTATAGATTGTCCATTGGCATTTTTTCCATTATGAATATAGTCATTAAGGATGAAGCAAAATTTTATTTCAAGGTTATTGCATGAAAAATAGTCCTGGTAACAATAAGAGGAGCCTAATTTACTTGAGGTGATTAGAATGTCTCGTGATTTAAGAATTAAACCTGTTCACATTTGTATAGAATTCAAACCATGATGAATGACTCCTTCGATTGATGGACTAAAATAGATTTAGAGTTTTAATGGTATTTATACTTGCTTGATTCAATTAATATACTAGGTTGTTTAGCCTCATGTGTGTTAATTTCATGATCAATGTGTCAAAAAGTGTGTTTGGAGTCAAAAGAGGAGCATTGCTAAGGGGAAATGATGGGAGGCTGTCTCTAATTTTGAATTCAACAATTAATATCAATAAGAAATGAAATTCAAGATGAAGGACTTTCTTGTTTGTTAAATCGAATGAATTCATGTTATAGATGGTCCATGGGCATTTTTTCCATAATGAATATAGTCATTAAGGATGAAGCAAAATTAAATTTCAAGGTTATTGCATGAAAAATAGTCCTAGAAACAATTAGAGGATCCTAATTTACATGAGGTGATTAGAATGTCTCGTGATTTAAGAATTAATCCAATTCACATTTGTACAGAATGCAAACCATGATGAATGACTCCTTTCTTTGACAGATTTAAATAGATTTATATTTTTAATGGTCTTTATACTTGTTTGATTCAATCAATATACTAGGTTGTCGAGCCACATGTATCAATTTCATGATCAATGTGTCGAAAAGTGTGTTTGGAGTCAAAAGAGGAGCATTGGGAATGAGAAATGATGGGAGGCTGTCTCTAATTTTGAATTCAACAATTAATATCATTAAGAAATGAAATTCATGATCTAGGACTCCATTGTTTGTTAAATCGAATGAATTCATGTTATAGATGGTCCATGGGCATTTTTTCCATAATGAATATAGTGATTAAGGATGAAGCAAAATTTAATTTCAAGGTTATTGCATGAAAAATAGTCCTGGAAACAATAAGAGGATCCTAATTTACAAGAGGGGATTAGAATGTCTCGTGATTTAAGAATTAATCCAATTCTCATTTGTACAGAATTCAAACCATGATGAATGACTCCTTTCATTTAAGGATTTAAATAGATTTATGTTTTTAATGGTCTCTATACTTGTTTGATTCAATCAATATACTAGGTTGTTTAGCCACATGTGTTAATTTCATGATCAATGTGTAAAAAAGTGTGTTTGGAGTAAAAAAAAAGCATTGCTAATGAGAAATGATGGGAGGTTGTCTCTAATTATGAATTCAACAATTAAAAGCAATAAGAAATGAAATTCAAGATCTAGGACTCCATTGTCTGTTAAATCGAATGAATTCATGTTATAGATGGTCCATGGGCATTTTTTCCATAATGAATATAGTGATTAAGGATGAAGCAAAATTTAATTTCAAGGCTATTGCATGAAAAATAGTCCTGGAAACAATAAGAGTATCCTAATTTACATGAGGTGATTAGAATGTCTCGTGATTTAAGAATTAATCCAATTCACATTTGTACAAAATGCAAACCATGATGAATGACTCTTTTCATTGACGGATTTAAATAGATTTATATTTTTAATGGTCTTTATACTTGTTTGATTCTATCAATATACTAAGTTGTCGAGCCACATGTGTCAATTTCATGATCAATGTGTCAAAAAGTGTGTTTGGAGTCAAAAGAGGAGCATTGCTAATGAGAAATGATGGGTGGCTGTCTCTAATTTCGAATTCAACAATTAATATCAATAACAAATGAAATTCAAGATGAAGGACTTTATTGTTTGTTAAATCGAATGAATTCATGTTATAGATGGTCCATGGGCATTTTTTCCATAATGAATATAGTCATTAAGGATGAAGCAAAATTTAATTTCAAAGTTATCGCACGAAAAATAGTCCTGGAAACAATAAGAGGATCCTAATTTACATGAGGTGATTAGAATGTCTCGTGATTTAAGAATTAATCCAATTCACATTTGTACAGAATGCAAACCATGATGAATGACTCCTTTCTTTGACAGATTTAAATAGATTTATATTTTTAATGGTCTTTATACTTGTTTGATTCAATCAATATACTAGGTTGTCGAGCCACGTGTGTCAATTTCATGATCAATGTGTCAAAAAGTGTGTTTGGAGTCAAAAGAGGAGCATTGCTAATGAGAAATGATGGGTGGCTGTCTCTAATTTCGAATTCAACAATTAATATCAATAAGAAATGAAATTCAAGATGAAGGACTTTATTGTTTGTTAAATCAAATGAATTCATGTTATAGATGGTCCATGGGCATTTTTCCCATTATGAATATAGTCATTAAGGATGAAGCAAAATTTTATTTCAAGGTTATTGCATGAAAAATAGTCCTGGTAGCAATAAGAGGAGCCTAATTTACTTGAGGTGATTAGAATGTCTCGTGATTTAAGAATTAAACCTGTTCACATTTGTACAGAATTCAAACCATGATGAATGACTCTTTCGATTGATGGACTAAAATAGATTTAGAGTTTTAATGGTATTTATACCTACTTGATTCAATTAATATACTAGGTTGTTTAGCCTCATGTGTTAATTTCATGATCAATGAGTTAAAAAGTGTGTTTGGAATCAAAAGACGAGCATTGCTAATGAGAAATGATGGGAGGCTGTCTATAATTTTGAATTCAACAATTAATATCAATAAGAAATGAAATTCAAGATCCAGGACTCCTTTCTTTGTTAAATAGAATGAATTCATGTTATAGATGGTCCATGGGCATTTTTTCCATAATGAATATAGTCATTAAGGATGAAGCAATGTTTAATTTCAAGGTTATTGCATGAAAAATAGTCCTGGTAACAATAAGAGGAGCCTCATTTACATGAGGTGATTAGAATGTCTGATGATTTAAGAATTAAACATGTTCACATTTCTACGAAATGCAAACCATGATGAATGACTCCTTTGATTGACGGACTAAAATAGATTTAGAGTTTTAATGGTCTTTCTACTTGTTGGATTCAATCAATATACTAGGTTGGTTATCCACATGTGTTAATTTCAGGATCAATGTGTCAAAAAGTGTGTTTGGGGTCAAAAGAGGGGCATTGCTAACGGGAAATGATAGGAGGCTGTCTCTAATTTTGAATTCAATAATTAATATCAATAAGACATGAAATTCATAATCCAGGACACCATTGTTTGTTAAATCGAATGAATTCATGTTATAGATGGTCTATGGGCATTTTTTCCATAATGAATATAGTCTTTAAGGATGAAGCAAAATTTAATTTCAAAGTTATTGCGTGAAAAATAGTCCTGGAAACAATAAGAGGATCCTAATTTACATGAGGTGATTAGAATGTCTCGTGATTTAAGAATTAAACCAATTCACATTTCTACAGAATGCAAACCATGATGAATGACTCCTTTCATTGATGGATTTAAATAGATTTATATTTTTAATGGTCATTATACTTGTTTGATTCAATCAATATACTAGGTTGTTTAGCCACATGTGTTAATTTCATGATCAATGTGTCGAAAAGTGTGTTTGGAGTCAAAAGAGGAGCATTACTAATGTGAAATGGTGGGAGGTTGTCTCTAATTTTGAATTCAACAATTAATATCAATAAGAAATGAAATCCAAGATCCAAGAGTCCATTGTTTGTTAAATCGAATGAATTCATGTTATAGATTGTCCATTGGCATTTTTTCCATTATGAATATAGTCATTAAGGATGAAGCAAAATTTTATTTCAAGGTTATTGCATGAAAAATAGTCCTGGTAACAATAAGAGGAGCCTAATTTACTTGAGGTGATTAGAATGTCTCGTGATTTAAGAATTAAACCTGTTCACATTTGTACAGAATTCAAACCATGATGAATGAGTCCTTCGATTGATGGACTAAAATAGATTTAGAGTTTTAATGGTATTTATACTTGCTTGATTCAATTAATATACTAGGTTGTTTAGCCTCATGTGTTAATTTCATGATCAATGTGTCAAAAAGTGTGTTTGGAGTCAAAAGAGGAGCATTGCTAAGGGGAAATGATGGGAGGCTGTCTCTAATTTTGAATTCAACAATTAATATCAATAAGAAATGAAATTCAAGATGAAGGACTTTCTTGTTTGTTAAATCGAATGAATTCATGTTATAGATGGTCCATGGGCATTTTTTCCATAATGAATATAGTCATTAAGGATGAAGCAAAATTAAATTTCAAGGTTATTGCATGAAAAATAGTCCTAGAAACAATAAGAGGATCCTAATTTACATGAGGTGATTAGAATGTCTCGTGATTTAAGAATTAATCCAATTCACATTTGTACAGAATGCAAACCATGATGAATGACTCCTTTCTTTGACAGATTTAAATAGATTTATATTTTTAATGGTCTTTATACTTGTTTGATTCAATCAATATACTAGGTTGTCGAGCCACATGTATCAATTTCATGATCAATGTGTCAATTAATATACTAGGTTGTTTAGCCTCATGTGTTAATTTCATGATCAATGAGTTAAAAAGTGTGTTTGGAATCAAAAGACGAGCATTGCTAATGAGAAATGATGGGAGGCTGTCTATAATTTTGAATTCAACAATTAATATCAATAAGAAATGAAATTCAAGAACCAGGACTCCTTTCTTTGTTAAATAGAATGAATTCATGTTATAGATGGTCCATGGGCATTTTTTCCATAATGAATATAGTCATTAAGGATGTAGCAATGTTTAATTTCAAGGTTATTGCATGAAAAATAGTCCTGGTAACAATAAGAGGAGCCTCATTTACATGAGGTGATTAGAATGTCTGATGATTTAAGAATTAAACATGTTCACATTTCTACGAAATGCAAACCATGATGAATGACTCTTTTGATTGACGGACTAAAATAGATTTAGAGTTTTAATGGTCTTTATACTTGTTGGATTCAATCAATATACTAGGTTGGTTATCCACATGTGTTAATTTCATGATCAATGTGTCAAAAAGTGTGTTTGGGGTCAAAAGAGGAGCATTGCTAACGGGAAATGATAGGAGGCTGTCTCTAATTTTGAATTCAATAATTAATATCAATAAGACATGAAATTCATAATCCAGGACACCATTGTTTGTTAAATCGAATGAATTCATGTTATAGATGGTCTATGGGCATTTTTTCCATAATGAATATAGTCATTAAGGATGAAGCAAAATTTAATTTCAAGGTTATTGCGTGAAAAATAGTCCTGGAAACAATAAGAGGATCCTAATTTACATGAGGTGATTAGAATGTCTCGTGATTTAAGAATTAATCCAATTCACATTTGTACAGAATGCAAACCATGATGAATGACTCCTTTCATTGATGGATTTAAATAGATTTATATTTTTAATGGTCTTTATACTTGTTTGATTCAGTCAATATACTAGATTGTTTTGCCACATCTTTTAATTTCATGATCAATGTGTCAAAAAGTGTGTTTGGAGTCAAAAACAAGCATTACTAATGTGAAATGGTGGGAGGTTGTCTCTAATTTTTGAATTCAACAATTAATATCAATAAGAAATGAAATCCAAGATCCAAGAGTCCATTGTTTGTTAAATCGAATGAATTCATGTTATAGATTGTCCATTGGCATTTTTTTTCCATTATGAATATAGTCATTAAGGATGAAGCAAAATTTTATTTCAAGGTTATTGCATGAAAAATAGTCCTGGTAACAATAAGAGGAGCCTAATTTACTTGAGGTGATTAGAATGTCTCGTGATTTAAGAATTTAAACCTGTTCACATTTGTACAGAATTCAAACCATGATGAATGACTCCTTCGATTGATGGACTAAAATAGATTTAGAGTTTTAATGGGTATTTATACTTGCTTGATTCAATTAATATACTAGGTTGTTTAGCCTCATGTGTTAATTTCATGATCAATGTGTCAAAAAGTGTGTTTGGAGTCAAAAGAGGAGCATTGCTAAGGGGAAATGATGGGAGGCTGTCTCTAATTTTGAATTCAACAATTAATATCAATAAGAAATGAAATTCAAGATGAAGGACTTTCTTGTTTGTTAAATCGAATGAATTCATGTTATAGATGGTCCATGGGCATTTTTTCCAAAATGAATATAGTCATTAAGGATGAAGCAAAATTAAATTTCAAGGTTATTGCATGAAAAATAGTCCTGGAAACAATAAGAGGATCCTAATTTACATGAGGTGATTAGAATGTCTCGTGATTTAAGAATTAATCCAATTCACATTTGTACAGAATGCAAACCATGATGAATGACTCCTTTCTTTGACAGATTTAAATAGATTTATATTTTTAATGGTCTTTATACTTGTTTGATTCAATCAATATACTAGGTTGTCGAGCCACGTGTGTCAATTTCATGATCAATGTGTCAAAAAGTGTGTTTGGAGTCAAAAGAGGAGCATTGCTAATGAGAAATGATGGGTGGCTGTCTCTAATTTCGAATTCAACAATTAATATCAAATAAATAAAAATGAAATTCAAGATGAAGGACTTTATTGTTTGTTAAATCAAATGAATTCATGTTATAGATGGTCCATGGGCATTTTTTTCCATAATGAATATAGTCATTAAGGATGAAGCAGAAGTTAATTTCAAGGTTATTACATGAAAAAAAGTTTCGGTAACAATAAGAGGAGCCTGATTTACATGAGGTGATTAGAATGTCTCGTGATTTAAGAATTAAACATGTTCACATTTCTACGGAATGCAAACCATGATGAATGACTCCTTTGATTGACGGACTAAAATAGATTTAAAGTTTTAATGATCTTTATACTTGTTGGATTCAATCAATATACTAGGTTGCTTAGCCACATGTGTTAATTTCATGATCAATGTGTCAAAAACTGTGTTTGGAGTCAAAAAAGGAGCATTCCTAATGAGAAATGATGAGAGGCTGTCTCTAATTTTGAATTCAACATTTAATATCAATAAGAAATGAAATTCATGATCCAGGACTCCATTGTTTGTTAAATCGAATGAATTCATGTTATAGATGGTCCATAGGCATTTTTTCCATAATGAATATAGTCATTAAGGATGAAGCAAATTTTAATTTCAAGGTTATTGCGTGAAAATAGTCCTGGAAACAATAAGAGGATCCTAATTTACATGAGGTGATTAGAATGTCTCGTGATTTAAGAATTAAACCAATTCACATTTTTACAAAAGGCAAACCATGATGAATGACTCCTTTCATTGACGGATTTAAATAGATTTATGTTTTTAATGGTCTTTATACTTGTTTGATTCAATCAATATACTAGGTTGTTTAGCCACATGTGTTAATTTCATGATCAATGTGTCAAAAAGTGTGTTTGTAGTCAAAAGAGGAGCATTGCTAATGAGAAATGATGGGAGGCTGTCTCTAATTTTGAATTCAACAATTAATATCATTAAGAAATGAAATTCATGATCTAGGACTCCATTGTTTGTTAAATCGAATGAATTCATGTTATAGATGGTCCATGGGCATTTTTTCCATAATGAATATAGTGATTAAGGATGAAGCAAAATTTAATTTCAAGGTTATTGCATGAAAAATAGTCCTGGAAACAATAAGAGGATCCTAATTTACATGAGGGGATTAGAATGTCTCGTGATTTAAGAATTAATCCAATTCTCATTTGTACAGAATTCAAACCATGATGAATGACTCCTTTCATTTAAGGATTTAAATAGATTTATATTTTTAATGGTCTCTATACTTGTTTGATTCAATCAATATACTAGGTTGTTTAGCCACATGTGTTAATTTCATGATCAATGTGTAAAAAAGTGTGTTTGGAGTAAAAAAAAAGCATTGCTAATGAGAAATGATGGGAGGTTGTCTCTAATTATGAATTCAACAATTAATAGCAATAAGAAATGAAATTCAAGATCTAGGACTCCATTGTCTGTTAAATCGAATGAATTCATGTTATAGATGGTCCATGGGCATTTTTTCCATAATGAATATAGTGATTAAGGATGAAGCAAAATTTAATTTCAAGGCTATTGCATGAAAAATAGTCCTGGAAACAATAAGAGTATCCTAATTTACATGAGGCGATTAGAATGTCTCGTGATTTAAGAATTAATCCAATTCTCATTCTTACAGAATGCAAACCATGATGAATGACTCCTTTGATTGATGGACTAAAATAGATTTAGAGTTTTAATGGTCTTTACACTTGTTGGATTCAATCAATATACTAGGTTGTTTAGCCACATGTGTTAATTTCATGATCAATGTGTCAAAAAGTGTGTTTGGAGTCAAAAGAGGAGCATTGCTAGTGAGAAATGATGAGAGGCTGTCTGTAATTTTGAATTCGACAATTAATATCAATAAGAAATGAAATTCATGATCCAGGACACCATTGTTTGTTAAATCGAATGAATTGATGTTATAGATGGTCCATGGGCATTTTTTCCATAATGAATATAGTCATTAAGGATGAAGCAAAATTTAATTTCAAGGTTATTGCATGAAAAATAGTCCTGGAAACAATAAGAGGATCCTAATTTACATGAGGTGATTAGAATGTCTCGTGATTTAAGAATTAATCCAATTCACATTTGTACAAAATGCAAACCATGATGAATGACTCTTTTCATTGACGGATTTAAATAGATTTATATTTTTAATGGTCTTTATACTTGTTTGATTCAATCAATATACTAAGTTGTCGAGCCACATGTGTCAATTTCATGATCAATGTGTCAAAAAGTGTGTTTGGAGTCAAAAGAGGAGCATTGCTAATGAGAAATGATGGGTGGCTGTCTCTAATTTCGAATTCAACAATTAATATCATTAAGAAATGAAATTAATGATCTAGGACTCCATTGTTTGTTAAATCGAATGAATTCATGTTATAGATGGTCCATGGGCATTTTTTCCATAATGAATATAGTCATTAAGGATGAAGCAAAATTTAATTTCAAGGTTATTGCACGAAAAATAGTCCTGGAAACAATAAGAGGATCCTAATTTACATGAGGTGATTAGAATGTCTCGTGATTTAAGAATTAATCCAATTCACATTTGTACAGAATGCAAACCATGTTGAATGACTCCTTTCATTGATGGATTTAAATAGATTTATATTTTTAATGGTCTTTATACTTGTTTGATTGAGTCAATGTACTAGATTGTTTTGCCACATCTTTTAATTTCATGATCAATGTGTCAAAAAGTGTGTTTGGAGTCAAAAAGGAGCATTACTAATGTGAAATGGTGGGAGGTTGTCTCTAATTTTGAATTCAACAATTAATATCAATAAGAAATGAAATTCAAGATCCAAGAGTCCATTGTTTGTTAAATCGAATGAATTCATGTTATAGATGGTCCATGGGCATTTTTCCCATTATGAATATAGTCATTAAGGATGAAGCAAAATTTTATTTCAAGGTTATTGCATGAAAAATAGTCCTGGTAGCAATAAGAGGAGCCTAATTTACTTGAGGTGATTAGAATGTCTCGTGATTTAAGAATTAAACCTGTTCACATTTGTACAGAATTCAAACCATGATGAATGACTCTTTCGATTGATGGACTAAAATAGATTTAGAGTTTTAATGGTATTTATACCTACTTGATTCAATTAATATACTAGGTTTTTTAGCCTCATGTGTTAATTTCATGATCAATGAGTTAAAAAGTGTGTTTGGAATCAAAAGGCGAGCATTGCTAATGAGAAATGATGGGAGGCTGTCTATAATTTTGAATTCAACAATTAATATCAATAAGAAATGAAATTCAAGATCCAGGACTCCTTTCTTTGTTAAATAGAATGAATTCATGTTATAGATGGTCCATGGGCATTTTTTCCATAATGAATATAGTCATTAAGGATGAAGCAATGTTTAATTTCAAGGTTATTGCATGAAAAATAGTCCTGGTAACAATAAGAGGAGCCTCATTTACATGAGGTGATTAGAATGTCTGATGATTTAAGAATTAAACATGTTCACATTTCTACGAAATGCAAACCATGATGAATGACTCTTTTGATTGACGGACTAAAATAGATTTAGAGTTTTAATGGTCTTTATACTTGTTGGATTCAATCAATATACTAGGTTGGTTATCCACATGTGTTAATTTCATGATCAATGTGTCAAAAAGTGTGTTTGGGGTCAAAAGAGGAGCATTGCTAACGGGAAATGATAGGAGGCTGTCTCTAATTTTGAATTCAATAATTAATATCAATAAGACATGAAATTCATAATCCAGGACACCATTGTTTGTTAAATCGAATGAATTCATGTTATAGATGGTCTATGGGCATTGTTTCCATAATGAATATAGTCATTAAGGATGAAGCAAAATTTAATTTCAAGGTTATTGCGTGAAAAATAGTCCTGGAAACAATAAGAGGATCCTAATTTACATGAGGTGATTAGAATGTCTCGTGATTTAAGAATTAATCCAATTCACATTTGTACAGAATGCAAACCATGATGAATGACTCCTTTCATTGATGGATTTAAATAGATTTTATATTTTTAATGGTCTTTATACTTGTTTGATTCAGTCAATATACTAGATTGTTTTGCCACATCTTTTAATTTCATGATCAATGTGTCAAAAAGTGTGTTTGGAGTCAAAAACAAGCATTACTAATGTGAAATGGTGGGAGGTTGTCTCTAATTTTGAATTCAACAATTAATATCAATAAGAAATGAAATCCAAGATCCAAGAGTCCATTGTTTGTTAAATCGAATGAATTCATGTTATAGATTGTCCATTGGCATTTTTTCCATTATGAATATAGTCATTAAGGATGAAGCAAAATTTTATTTCAAGGTTATTGCATGAAAAATAGTCCTGGTAACAATAAGAGGAGCCTAATTTACTTGAGGTGATTAGAATGTCTCGTGATTTAAGAATTAAACCTGTTCACATTTGTACAGAATTCAAACCATGATGAATGACTCCTTCGATTGATGGACTAAAATAGATTTAGAGTTTTAATGGTATTTATACTTGCTTGATTCAATTAATATACTAGGTTGTTTAGCCTCATGTGTTAATTTCATGATCAATGTGTCAAAAAGTGTGTTTGGAGTCAAAAGAGGAGCATTGCTAAGGGGAAATGATGGGAGGCTGTCTCTAATTTTGAATTCAACAATTAATATCAATAAGAAATGAAATTCAAGATGAAGGACTTTCTTGTTTGTTAAATCGAATGAATTCATGTTATAGATGGTCCATGGGCATTTTTTCCATAATGAATATAGTCATTAAGGATGAAGCAAAATTAAATTTCAAGGTTATTGCATGAAAAATAGTCCTAGAAACAATAAGAGGATCCTAATTTACATGAGGTGATTAGAATGTCTCGTGATTTAAGAATTAATCCAATTCACATTTGTACAGAATGCAAACCATGATGAATGACTCCTTTCTTTGACAGATTTAAATAGATTTATATTTTTAATGGTCTTTATACTTGTTTGATTCAATCAATATACTAGGTTGTCGAGCCACATGTATCAATTTCATGATCAATGTGTCAAAAAGTGTGTTTGGAGTCAAAAGAGGAGCATTGCTAATGAGAAATGATGGGTGGCTGTCTCTAATTTCGAATTCAACAATTAATATCAATAAGAAATGAAATTCAAGATGAAGGACTTTATTGTTTGTTAAATCAAAGGAATTCATGTTATAGATGGTCCATGGGCATTTTTTTCCATAATGAATATAGTCATTAAGGATGAAGCAGAAGTTAATTTCAAGGTTATTACATGAAAAAAAGTTTCGGTAACAATAAGTGGAGCCTGATTTACATGAGGTGATTAGAATGTCTCGTGATTTAAGAATTAAACATGTTCACATTTCTACGGAATGCAAACCATGATGAATGACTCCTTTGATTGACGGACTAAAATAGATTTAAAGTTTTAATGGTCTTTATACTTGTTGGATTCAATCAATATACTAGGTTGCTTAGCCACATGTGTTAATTTCATGATCAATGTGTCAAAAACTGTGTTTGCAGTCAAAAAAGGAGCATTCCTAATGAGAAATGATGAGAGGCTGTCTCTAATTTTGAATTCAACATTTAATATCAATGTTATTGCATGAAAAATAGTCCTGGTAACAATAAGAGGATCCTAATTTACATGAGGTGATTAGAATGTCTCGTGATTTAAGAATTAATCCAATTCACATTTGTACAGAGTGCAAACCATGATGAATGACTCCTTTCATTTAAGGATTTAAATAGATTTATATTTTTAGTGGTCTCTATACTTGTTTGATTCAATCAATATACTAGGTTGTTTAGCCACATGTGTAAATTTCATAATCAATGTGTCAAAAAGTGTGTTTGGAGTAAAAAAGGAGCATTGCTAATGAGAAATGATGGGAAGTTGTCTCTAATTATGAATTCAACAATTAATATCAATAAGAAATGAAATTCAACATCTAGGACTCCATTGTCTGTTAAATCGAATGAATTCATGTTATAGATGGTCCATGGGCATTTTTTCCATAATGAATATAGTCATTAAGGATGAAGTAAAATTTAATTTCAAGGTTATTGCACGAAAAATAGTCCTGGAAACAATAAGAGGATCCTATTTTACATGAGGTGATTAGAATGTCTCGTGATTTAAGAATTAATCCAATTCACATTTGTACAGAATGCAATCCATGTTGAATGACTCCTTTCATTGATGGATTTATATAGATTTATATTTTTAATGGTCTTTATACTTGTTTGATTCAGTCAATGTACTAGATTGTTTTGCCACATCTTTTAATTTCATGATCAATGTGTCAAAAAGTGTGTTTGGAGTCAAAAAGGAGCATTACTAATGTGAAATGGTGGGAGGTTGTCTCTAATTTTGAATTCAACAATTAATATCAATAAGAAATGAAATTCAAGATCCAAGAGTCCATTGTTTGTTAAATCGAATGAATTCATGTTATAGATGGTCCATGGGCATTTTTCCCATTATGAATATAGTCATTAAGGATGAAGCAAAATTTTATTTCAAGGTTATTGCATGAAAAATAGTCCTGGTAGCAATAAGAGGAGCCTAATTTACTTGAGGTGATTAGAATGTCTCGTGATTTAAGAATTAAACCAATTCACATTTTTACAGAATGCAAACCATGATGAATGACTCCTTTCATTGACGAATTTAAATAGATTTATATTTTTAATGGTCATTATACTTGTTTGATTCAATCAATATACTAGGTTGTTTAGCCACATGTGTTAATTTCATGATCAATGTGTCGAAAAGTATGTTTGGAGTCAAAAGAGGAGCATTGGTAATGAGAAATGATGGGAGGCTGTCTCTAATTTTGAATTCAATAATTAATATCATTAAGAAATGAAATTCATGATCTAGGACTCCATTGTTTGTTAAATCGAATGAATTCATGGTATAGATGGTCCATGGGGATTTTTTCCATAATGAATATAGTCATTAAGGATGAAGCAAAATTTAATTTCAAGGTTATTGCACGAAAAATAGTCCTGGAAACAATAAGAGGATCCTAATTTACATGAGGTGATTAAAATGTCTCGTGATTTAAGAATTAATCCAATTCACATTTGTACAGAATGCAAACCATGATGAATGACTCCTTTCATTGATGGATTTAAATAGATTTATATTTTTAATGGTCTTTATACTTGTTTGATTCAGTCAATATACTAGATTGTTTTGCCACATCTTTTAATTTCATGATCAATGTGTCAAAAAGTGTGTTTGGAGTCAAAAAGGAGCATTACTAATGTGAAATGGTGAGAGGTTGTCTCTAATTTTGAATTCAACATTTAATATCAATAAGAAATGAAATCCAAGATCCAAGAGTCCATTGTTTGTTAAATCGAATGAATTCATGTTATAGATTGTCCATTGGCATTTTTTCCATTATGAATATAGTCATTAAGGATGAAGCAAAATTTTATTTCAAGGTTATTGCATGAAAAATAGTCCTGGTAACAATAAGAGGAGCCTCATTTACATGAGGTCATTAGAATGTCTGATGATTTAAGAATTAAACATGTTCACATTTCTACGGAATGCAAACCATGATGAATGACTCCTTTGATTGACGGACTAAAATAGATTTAGAGTTTTAATGGTCTTTATACTTGTTGGATTCAATCAATATACTAGGTTGTTTATCCACATGTGTTAATTTCATGATCAATGTGTCAAAAAGTGTGTTTGGAGTCAAAAGAGGAGCATTGCTAATTGAAATGATGGGAGGCTGTATCTAATTTTGAATTCAACAATTAATATCATTAAGAAATGAAATTCATGATTTAGGACTCCATTGTTTGTTAAACTGAATGAATTCATGTTATAGATGGTCCTTGGGCATTTTTTCCATAATGAATATAGTGAATAAGGATGAAGCAAAATTTAATTTCAAGGTTATTGCATGAAAAATAGTCCTGGAAACAATAAGAGGATCCTAATTTACATGAGGGGATTAGAATGTCTCATGATTTAAGAATTAATCCAATTCTCATTTGTACAGAATGCAAACCATGATGAATGACTCCGTTCATTTAAGGATTTAAATAGATTTATATTTTTAATGGTCTCTATACTTGTTTGATTCAATCAATATACTAGGTTGTTTAGCCACATGTGTTAATTTCATGATCAATGTGTCAAAAAGTGTGTTTGGAGTCAAAAGAGGAGCATTGCTAATGAGAATTGATGAGAGGCTGTCTCTAATTTTGAATTCGACAATTAATATCAATAAGAAATGAAATTCAAGATCTAGGACTCCATTGTCTGTTAAATCGAATGAATTCATGTAATAGATGGTCCATGGGCATTTTTTCCATAATGAATATAGTGATTAAGGATGAAGCAAAATTTAATTTCAAGGCTATTGCATGAAAAATTGTCCTGGAAATAATAAGAGTATCCTGATTTACATGAGGGGATTAGAATGTCTCGTGATTTAAGAATTAATCCAATTCTCATTCGTACAGAATGCAAACCATGATGAATGACTCCTTTGATTGATAAACTAAAATAGATTTAGAGTTTTAATGGTATTTATACTTGCTTGATTCAATTAATATACTAGGTTGTTTAGCCTCATGTGTTAATTTCATGATCAATGTGTCAAAAACTGTGTTTGGAATCAAAAGACGAGCATTGCTAATGAGAAATGATGGGAGGCTGTCTATAATTTTGAATTCAACAATTAATATCAATAAGAAATGAAATTCAAGATCCAGGACTCCATTCTTTGTTAAATAGAAAGAATTCATGTTATATATATTCCATGGGCATTTTTTCCATAATGAATATAGTCATTAAGGATGAAGCAATGTTTAATTTCAAGGTTATTGCATGAAAAATAGTCCTGGTAACAATAAGAGGAGCCTCATTTACATGAGGTCATTAGAATGTCTGATGATTTAAGAATTAAACATGTTCACATTTCTACGGAATGCAAACCATGATGAATGACTCCTTTGATTGACGGACTAAAATAGATTTAGAGTTTTAATGGTCTTTATACTTGTTGGATTCAATCAATATACTAGGTTGTTTATCCACATGTGTTAATTTCATGATCAATGTGTCAAAAAGTGTGTTTGGAGTCAAAAGAGGAGCATTGCTAACGGGAAATGATGGGAGGCTGTCTCTAATTTTGAATTCAACAATTAATATCAATAAGAAATGAAATTCAAGATGAAGGACTTTATTGTTTGTTAAATCGAATGAATTCATGTTATAGATGGTCCATGGGCATTTTTTCCATAATGAATATAGTCATTAAGGATGAAGCAAAATTTAATTTCAAGGTTATTGCATGAAAAATAGTCCTAGAAACAATAAGAGGATCCTAATTTACATGAGGTGATTAGAATGTCTCGTGATTTAAGAATTAAACCAATTCACATTTTTACAGAATGCAAACCATGATGAATGACTCATTTCATTGACGGATTTAAATAGATTTATATTTTTAATGGTCATTATACTTGTTTGATTCAATCAATATACTAGGTTGTTTAGCCACATGTGGTAATTTCATGATCAATGTGTCAAAAAGTGTGTTTGGAGTCAAAAGAGGAGCATTGGTAATGAGAAATGATGGGAGGCTGTCTCTAATTTTGAATTCAACAATTAATATCATTAAGAAATGAAATTCATGATCTCGGACTCCATTGTTTGTTAAATCGAATGAATTCATGTTATAGATGGTCCATGGGCATTTTTTCCATAATGAATATAGTCATTAAGGATGAAGCAAAATTTAATTTCAAGGTTATTGCACGAAAGATAGTCCTAGAAACAATAAGAGGATCCTAATTTACATGAGGTGATTAAAATGTCTCGTGATTTAAGAATTAATCCAATTCACATTTGTACAGAATGCAAACCATGATGAATGACTCCTTTCATTGATGGATTTAAATAGATTTATATTTTTAATGGTCTTTATACTTGTTTGATTCAGTCAATATACTAGATTGTTTTGCCACATCTTTTAATTTCATGATCAATGTGTCAAAAAGTGTGTTTGGAGTCAAAAAGGAGCATTACTAATGTGAAATGGTGGGAGGTTGTCTCTAATTTTGAATTCAACAATTAATATCAATAAGAAATGAAATCCAAGATCCAAAAGTCCATTGTTTGTTAAATCAAATGAATTCATGTTATAGATGGTCCATGGGCATTTTATCCATTATGAATATAGTCATTAAGGATAAAGCAAAATGTTATTTCAAGGTTATTGCATGAAAAATAGTCCTGGTAACAATAAGAGGAGCCTAATTTACTTGAGGTGATTAGAATGTCTCGTGATTTAAGAATTAAACCTGTTCACATTTGTACAGAATTCAAACCATGATGAATGACTCCTTCGATTGATGGACTAAAATAGATTTAGAGTTTTAATGGTATTTATACTTGCTTGATTCAATTAATATACTAGGTTGTTTAGCCTCATGTGTTAATTTCATGATCAATGTGTCAAAAACTGTTTTTGGAATCAAAAGACGAGCATTGCTAATGAGAAATGATGGGAGGCTGTCTATAATTTTGAATTCAACAATTAATATCAATAAGAAATGAAATTCAAGATCCAGGACTCCATTCTTTGTTAAATAGAATGAATTCATGTTATAGATATTCCATGGGCATTTTTTCCATAATGAATATAGTCATTAAGGATGAAGCAATGTTTAATTTCAAGGTTATTGCATGAAAAATAGTCCTGGTAACAATAAGAGGAGCCTCATTTACATGAGGTGATTAGAATGTCTGATGATTTAAGAATTAAACATGTTCACATTTCTACGGAATGCAAACCATGATGAATGACTCCTTTGATTGACGGACTAAAATAGATTTAGAGTTTTAATGGTCTTTATACTTGTTGGATTCAATCAATATACTAGGTTGTTTATCCACATGTGTTAATTTCATGATCAATGTGTCAAAAAGTGTTTTTGGAGTCAAAAGAGGAGCATTGCTAAGGAGAAATGATGGGAGGCTGTCTCTAACTTTGAATTCAACAATTAATATCAATAAGAAATGAAATTCAAGATGAAGGACTTTATTGTTTGTTAAATCGAATGAATTCATGTTATAGATGGTCCTTGGGCATTTTTTCCATAATGAATATAGTCATTAAGGATGAAGCAAAATTTAATTTCAAGGTTATTGCATGAAAAATAGTCCTAGAAACAATAAGAGGATCCTAATTTACATGAGGTGATTAGAATGTCTCGTGATTTAAGAATTAATCCAATTCACATTTTTACAGAATGCAAACCATGATGAATCACTCCTTTCATTGACGGATTTAAATAGATTTATATTTTTAATGGTCTTTATACTTGTTTGATTCAATCAATATACTAGGTTGTTTAGCCACATGTGTAAATTTCATGATCAATGTGTCAAAAAGTGTGTTTGGAGTCAAAAGAGATTGCTAATGAGAAATGATGGGAGGCTGTCTCTAATTTTGAATTCAACAATTAATGTCATTAAGAAATGAAATTCATGATCTAGGATTCCATTGTTTGTTAAATCGAATGAATTCATGTTATAGATTGTCCATGGGCATTTTTTCCATAATGAATATAATGATTAAGGATGAAGCAAAATTTAATTTCAAGGTTATTGCATGAAAAATAGTCCTGGAAACAATAAGAGGATCCTAATTTACATGAGGGGATTAGAATGTCTCGTGATTTAAGAATTAATCCAATTCTCATTTGTACAGAATGCACCATGATGAATGACTCCTTTCATTTAAGGATTTAAATAGATTTATATTTTTAATGGTGTCTATACTTGTTTGATTCAATCAATATATTAGGTTGTTTAGCCACATGTGTTAATTTCATGATCAATGTGTCAAAAAGTGTGTTTGGAGTAAAAAAGCAGCATTGCTAATGAGAAATGATGGGAGGTTGTCTCTAATTATGAATTCAACAATTAATATCAATAAGAAATGAAATTCAAGATCTAGGACTCCATTGTCTGTTAAATCGAATGAATTCATGTAATAGATGGTCCATGGGCATTTTTTCCATAATGAATATAGTGATTAAGGATGAAGCAAAATTTAATTTCAAGGCTATTGCATGAAAAATTGTCCTGGAAACAATAAGAGTATCCTAATATACATGAGGGGATTAGAATGTCTCGTGATTTAAGAATTAATCCAATTCTCATTCGTACAGAATGCAAACCATGATGAATGACTCCTTTGATTGATAAACTAAAATAGAATTAGAGTTTTAATGGTATTTATACTTGCTTGATTCAATTAATATACTAGGTTGTGTAGCCTCATGTGTTAATTTCATGATCAATGTGTCAAAAACTGTTTTTGGAATCAAAAGACGAGCATTGCTAATGAGAAATGATGGGAGGCTGTCTATAATTTTGAATTCAACAATTAATATCAATAAGAAATGAAATTCAAGATCCAGGACTCCATTCTTTGTTAAATAGAATGAATTCATGTTATAGATATTCCATGGGCATTTTTTCCATAATGAATATAGTCATTAAGGATGAAGCAATGTTTAATTTCAAGGTTATTGCATGAAAAATAGTCCTGGTAACAATAAGAGGAGCCTCATTTACATGAGGTGATTAGAATGTCTGATGATTTAAGAATTAAACATGTTCACATTTCTACGGAATGCAAACCATGATGAATGACTCCTTTGATTGACGGACTAAAATAGATTTAGAGTTTTAATGGTCTTTATACTTGTTGGATTCAATCAATATACTAGGTTGTTTATCCACATGTGTTAATTTCATGATCAATGTGTCAAAAAGTGTTTTTGGAGTCAAAAGAGGAGCATTGCTAAGGAGAAATGATGGGAGGCTGTCTCTAACTTTGAATTCAACAATTAATATCAATAAGAAATGAAATTCAAGATGAAGGACTTTATTGTTTGTTAAATCGAATGAATTCATGTTATAGATGGTCCTTGGGCATTTTTTCCATAATGAATATAGTCATTAAGGATGAAGCAAAATTTAATTTCAAGGTTATTGCATGAAAAATAGTCCTAGAAACAATAAGAGGATCCTAATTTACATGAGGTGATTAGAATGTCTCGTGATTTAAGAATTAATCCAATTCACATTTGTACAGAATGCAAACCATGATGAATGACTCCTTTCTTTGACAGAATTAAATAGATTTATATTTTTAATGGTCTTTATACTTGTTTGATTCAATCAATATACTAAGTTGTCGAGCCACGTGTGTCAATTTCATGATCAATGTGTCAAAAAGTGTGTTTGGAGTCAAAAGAGGAGCATTGCTAATGAGAAATGATGGGTGGCTGTCTCTAATTTCGAATTCAACAATTAATATCAATAAGAAATGAAATTCAAGATGAAGGACTTTATTGTTTGTTAAATCAAATGAATTCATGTTATAGATGGTCCATGGGCATTTTTTCCATAATGAATATAGTCATTAAGGATGAAGCAGAAGTTAATTTCAAGGTTATTACATGAAAAAAAGTTTCGGTAACAATAAGAGGAGCCTGATTTACATGAGGTGATTAGAATGTCTCGTGATTTAAAAATTAAACATGTTCACATTTCTACGGAATGCAAACCATGATGAATGACTCCTTTGATTGACGGACTAAAATAGATTTAAAGTTTTAATGGTCTTTATACTTGTTGGATTCAATCAATATACTAGGTTGCTTAGCCACATGTGTTAATTTCATGATCAATGTGTCAAAAAGTGTGTTTGGAGTCAAAAAAGGAGCATTGCTAATGAGAAATGATGAGAGGTTGTCTCTAATTTCGAATTCAACAATTAATATCAATAAGAAATGAAATTCAAGATCTAGTACTCCATTGTCTGTTAAATCGAATGAATTCATGTAATAGATGGTCCATTGGGATTTTTTCCATAATGAATATAGTGATTAAGGATGAAGCAAAATTTAATTTCAAGGCTATTGCATGAAAAATTGTCCTGGAAACAATAAGAGTATCCTAATTTACATGAGGGGATTAGAATGTCTCGTGATTTAAGAATTAATCCAATTCTCATTCGGACAGAATGCAAACCATGATGAATGACTCCTTTGATTGATGGACTAAAATAGATTTAGAGTTTTAATGGTCTTTATACTTATTGGATTCAATCAATATACTAGGTTGTTTAGCCACATGTGTTAATTTCATGATCAATGTGTCAAAAAGTGTGTTTGGAGTCAAAAGAGGAGCATTGCTAATGAGAAATGATGAGAGGCTGTCTCTAATTTTGAATTCGACAATTAATATCAATAAGAAATGAAATTCATGATCCAGGACTCCATTGTTTGTTAAATCGAATGAATTCATGTTATAGATGGTCCATGGGCATTTTTTCCATAATGAATATAGTCATTAAGGATGAAGCAAAATTTAATTTCAAGTTTATTGCATGAATAATAGTCCTGGAAACAATAAGAGGATCCTAATTTACATGAGGTGATTAGAATGTCTCGTGATTTAAGAATGAATCCAATTCACATTTGTACAGAATGCAAACCATGATGAACGACTCCTTTCATTTAAGGATTTAAATAGATATATATTTTTAATGGTCTCTATACTTGTTATATTCAATCAATATACTAGGTTGTTTAGCCATATGTGTTAATTTCATGATCAATGTGTCAAAAAGTGTGTTTGCAGTAAAAAAGGAGCATTGCTAATGAGAAATGATGGGAGGTTGTCTCTAATTATCAATTCAACAATTAATATCAATAAGAAATGAAATTCAACATCTAGATCTTCATTGTCTGTTAAGTCGAATGAATTCATGTTATAGATGGTCCATGGGCATTTTTTCCATAATGAATATAGTCATTAAGGATGAACCAAAATTTAATTTCAAGGTTATTGCGTGAAAAATAGTCCTGGAAACAATAAGAGGATCCTAATTTACATGAGGTGATTAGAATGTCTCGTGGTTTAAGAATTAAACCAATTCACATTTTTACAGAATGCAAACCATGATGAATGACTCCTTTCATTGACGGATTTAAATAGATTTATATTTTTAATGGTCTTTATACTTGTTTGATTCAATCAATATACTAGGTTGTTTAGCCACATGTGTTAATTTCATGATCAATGTGTCAAAAAGTGTGTTTGGAGTCAAAAGAGATTGCTAATGAGAAATGATGGGAGGCTGTCTCTAATTTTGAATTCAACAATTAATATCATTAAGAAATGAAATTCATGATCTAGGATTCCATTGTTTGTTAAATCGAATGAATTCATGTTATAGATGGTCCATGGGCATTTTTTCCATAATGAATATAATGATTAAGGATGAAGCAAAATTTAATTTCAAGGTTATTGCAAAAAAAATAGTCCTGGAAACAATGAGAGGATCCTAATTAACATGAGGGGATTAGAATGTCTCGTGATTTAAGAATTAATCCAATTCTCATTTATATAGAATGCAAACCATGATGAATGACTCCTTTCATTTAAGGATTTAAATAGATTTATATTTTTAATGGTGTCTATACTTGTTTGATTCAATCAATATATTAGGTTGTTTTGCCACATGTGTAAATTTCATGATCAATGTGTCAAAAAGTGTGTTTGGAGTAAAAAAGGAGCATTGCTAATGAGAAATGATGGGAGGTTGTCTCTAATTATGAATTCAACAATTAATATCAATAAGAAATGAAATTCAAGATCTAGGACTCCATTGTCTGTTAAATCGAATGAATTCATGTAATAGATGGTCCATGGGCATTTTTTCCATAATGAATATAGTGATTAAGGATGAAGCAAAATTTAATTTCAAGGCTATTGCATGAAAAATTGTCCTGGAAACAATAAGAGTATCCTAATATACATGAGGGGATTAGAATGTCTCGTGATTTAAGAATTAATCCAATTCTCATTCGTACAGAATGCAAACCATGATGAATGACTCCTTTGATTGATAAACTAAAATAGATTTAGAGTTTTAATGGTATTTATACTTGCTTGATTCAATTAATATACTAGGTTTGTGTAGCCTCATGTGTTAATTTCATGATCAATGTGTCAAAAACTGTTTTTGGAATCAAAAGACGAGCATTGCTAATGAGAAATGATGGGAGGCTGTCTATAATTTTGAATTCAACAATTAATATCAATAAGAAATGAAATTCAAGATCCAGGACTCCATTCTTTGTTAAATAGAATGAATTCATGTTATAGATATTCCATGGGCATTTTTTTCCATAATGAATATAGTCATTAAGGATGAAGCAATGTTTAATTTCAAGGTTATTGCATGAAAAATAGTCCTGGTAACAATAAGAGGAGCCTCATTTACATGAGGTGATTAGAATGTCTGATGATTTAAGAAATTAAACATGTTCACATTTCTACGGAATGCAAACCATGATGAATGACTCCTTTGATTGACGGACTAAAATAGATTTAGAGTTTTAATGGTCTTTATACTTGTTGGATTCAATCAATATACTAGGTTGTTTATCCACATGTGTTAATTTCATGATCAATGTGTCAAAAAGTGTTTTTGGAGTCAAAAGAGGAGCATTGCTAAGGAGAAATGATGGGAGGCTGTCTCTAACCTTGAATTCAACAATTAATATCAATAAGAAATGAAATTCAAGATGAAGGACTTTATTGTTTGTTAAATCGAATGAATTCATGTTATAGATGGTCCTTGGGCATTTTTTCCATAATGAATATAGTCATTAAGGATGAAGCAAAATTTAATTTCAAGGTTATTGCATGAAAAATAGTCCTAGAAACAATAAGAGGATCCTAATTTACATGAGGTGATTAGAATGTCTCGTGATTTAAGAATTAATCCAATTCACATTTGTACAGAATGCAAACCATGATGAATGACTCCTTTCTTTGACAGATTTAAATAGATTTATATTTTTAATGGTCTTTATACTTGTTTGATTCAATCAATATACTAGGTTGTCGAGCCACTTGTGTGAATTTCATGATCAATGTGTCAAAAAGTGTGTTTGGAGTCAAAAGAGGAGCATTGCTAATGAGAAATGATGGGTGGCTGTCTCTAATTTCGAATTCAACAATTAATATCAATAAGAAATGAAATTCAAGATGAAGGACTTTATTGTTTGTTAAATCAAATGAATTCATGTTATAGATGGTCCATGGGCATTTTTTCCATAATGAATATAGTCATTAACGATGAAGCAGAAGTTAATTTCAAGGTTATTACATGAGAAAAAGTTTCGGTAACAATAAGAGGAGCCTGATTTACATGAGGTGATTAGAATGTCTCGTGATTTAAGAATTAATCCAATTCTCATTCGTACAGAATGCAAACCATGATGAATGACTCCTTTGATTGATAAACTAAAATAGATTTAGAGTTTTAATGGTATTTATACTTGCTTGATTCAATTAATATACTAGGTTATTTAGCCTCATGTGTTAATTTCATGATCAATGTGTCAAAAACTGTTTTTGGAATCAAAATACGAGCATTGCTAATGAGAAATGATGGGAGGCTGTCTATAATTTTGAATTCAACAATTAATATCAATAAGAAATGAAATTCAAGATCCAGGACTCCATTCTTTGTTAAATAGAATGAATTCATGTTATAGATATTCCATGGGCATTTTTTCAATAATGAATATAGTCATTAAGGATGAAGCAATGTTTAATTTCAAGGTTATTGCATGAAAAATAGTCCTGGTAACAATAAGAGGAGCCTCATTTACATGAGGTGATTAGAATGTCTGATGATTTAAGAAAATTAAACATGTTCACATTTCTACGGAATGCAAACCATGATGAATGACTCCTTTGATTGACAGACTAAAATAGATTTAGAGTTTTAATGGTCTTTATACTTGTTGGATTCAATCAATATACTAGGTTGTTTATCCACATGTGTTAATTTCATGATCAATGTGTCAAAAAGTGTTTTTGGAGTCAAAAGAGGAGCATTGCTAAGGGGGGAAATGATGGGAGGCTGTCTCTAACTTTGAATTCAACAATTAATATCAATAAGAAATGAAATTCAAGATGAAGGACTTTATTGTTTGTTAAATCGAATGAATTCATGTTATAGATGGTCCTTGGGCATTTTTTCCATAATGAATATAGTCATTAAGGATGAAGCAAAATTTAATTTCAAGGTTATTGCATGAAAAATAGTCCTAGAAACAATAAGAGGATCCTAATTTACATGAGGTGATTAGAATGTCTCGTGATTTAAGAATTAATCCAATTCACATTTGTACAGAATGCAAACCATGATGAATGACTCCTTTCTTTGACAGATTTAAATAGATTTATATTTTTAATGGTCTTTATACTTGTTTGATTCAATCAATATACTAGGTTGTCGAGCCACGTGTGTCAATTTCATGATCAATGTGTCAAAAAGTGTGTTTGGAGTCAAAAGAGGAGCATTGCTAATGAGAAATGATGGGTGGCTGTCTCTAATTTCGAATTCAACAATTAATATCAATAAGAAATGAAATTCAAGATGAAGGACTTTATTGTTTGTTAAATCAAATGAATTCATGTTATAGATGGTCCATGGGCATTTTTTCCATAATGAATATAGTCATTAAGGATGCAGCAGAAGTTAATTTCAAGGTTATTATATGAAAAAAAGTTTCGGTAACAATAAGAGGAGCCTGATTTACATGAGGTGATTAGAATGTCTCGTGATTTAAGAATTAAACATGTTCACATTTCTACGGAATGCAAACCATGATGAATGACTCCTTTGATTGACGGACTAAAATAGATTTAAAGTTTTAATGGTCTTTATACTTGTTGGATTCAATCAATATACTAGGTTGCTTAGCCACATGTGTTAATTTCATGATCAATGTGTCAAAAAGTGTGTTTGGAGTCAAAAAAGGAGCATTGCTAATGAGAAATGATGAGAGGTTGTCTCTAATTTCGAATTCAACAATTAATATCAATAAGAAATGAAATTCAAGATCTAGGACTCCATTGTCTCTTAAATCGAATGAATTCATGTAATAGATGGTCCATTGGCATTTTTTCCATAATGAATATAGTGATTAAGGATGAAGCAAAATTTAATTTCAAGGCTATTGCATGAAAAATTGTCCTGGAAACAATAAGAGTATCCTAATTTACATGAGGGGATTAGAATGTCTCGTGATTTAAGAATTAATCCAATTCTCATTCGGACAGAATGCAAACCATGATGAATGACTCCTTTGATTGATGGACTAAAATAGATTTAGAGTTTTAATGGTCTTTATACTTGTTGGATTCAATCAATATACTAGGTTGTTTAGCCACATGTGTTAATTTCATGATCAATGTGTCAAAAAGTGTGTTTGGAGTCAAAAGAGGAGCATTGCTAATGAGAAATGATGGGTGGCTGTCTCTAATTTCGAATTCAACAATTAATATCAATAAGAAATGAAATTCATGATCCAGGACTCCATTGTTTGTTAAATCGAATGAATTCATGTTATAGATGGTCCATGGGCATTTTTTCCATAATGAATATAGTCATTAAGGATGAAGCAAAATTTAATTTCAAGGTTATTGCATGAAAAATAGTCCTGGAAACAATAAGAGGATCCTAATTTACATCAGGTGATTAGAATGTCTCGTGATTTAAGAATTAATCCAATTCACATTTGTACAAAATGCAAACCATGATGAATGACTCCTTTCATTGACGGATTTAAATAGATTTATATTTTTAATGGTCTTTATACTTGTTTGATTCAATCAATATACTAGGTTGTCGAGCCACATGTGTCAATTTCATGATCAATGTGTCAAAAAGTGTGTTTGGAGTCAAAAGAGGAGCATTGCTAATGAGAAATGATGGGTGGCTGTCTCTAATTTCGAATTCAACAATTAATATCAATAAGAAATGAAATTCAAGATGAAGGACTTTATTGTTTGTTAAATCGAATGAATTCATGTTATAGATGGTCCATGGGCATTTTTTCCATAATGAATATAGTCATTAAGGATGAAGCAAAATTTAATTTCAAGGTTATTGCATGAAAAATAGTCCTGGAAACAATAAGAGGATCCTAATTTACATCAGGTGATTAGAATGTCTCGTGATTTAAGAATTAATCCAATTCACATTTGTACAAAATGCAAACCATGATGAATGACTCCTTTCATTGACGGATTTAAATAGATTTATATTTTTAATGGTCTTTATACTTGTTTGATTCAATCAATATACTAGGTTGTCGAGCCACCTGTGTCAATTTCATGATCAATGTGTCAAAAAGTGTGTTTGGAGTCAAAAGAGGAGCATTACTAATGAGAAATGATGCGTGGCTGTCTCTAATTTCAAATTCAACAATTCATATCAATAAGAAATGAAATTCAAGATGAAGGACTTTATTGTTTGTTAAATCGAATGAATTCATGTTATAGATGGTCCATGGGCATTTTTTCCATAATGAATATAGTCATTAAGGATGAAGCAAAATTTAATTTCAAGGTTATTGCATGAAAAATAGTCCTGGAATCAATAAGAGGATCCTAATTTACATGAGGTGATTAGAATGTCTCGTGATTTAAGAATTAATCCAATTCACATTTGTACAGAATGCAAACCATGATGAATGACTCCTTTCATTTAAGGATTTAAATAGATATATATTTTTAATGGTCTCTATACTTGTTATATTCGATCAATATACTAGGTTGTTTAGCCACATGTGTTAATTTCATGATCAATGTGTCAAAAAGTGTGTTTGCAGTAAAAAAGGAGCATTGCTAATGAGAAATGATGGGAGGTTGTCTCTAATTATCAATTCAACAATTAATATCAATAAGAAATGAAATTCAACATCTAGATCTTCATTGTCTGTTAAGTCGAATGAATTCATGTTATAGATGGTCCATGGGCATTTTTTCCATAATGAATATAGTCATTAAGGATGAACCAAAATTTAATTTCAAGGTTATTGCGTGAAAAATAGTCCTGGAAACAATAAGAGGATCCTAATTTACATGAGGTGATTCGAATGTCTCGTGATTTAAGAATTAAACCAATTCACATTTTTACAGAATGCAAACCATGATGAATGACTCCTTTCATTGACGGATTTAAATAGATTTATATTTTTAATGGTCTTTATACTTGTTTGATTCAATCAATATACTAGGTTGTTTAGCCACATGTGTTAATTTCATGATCAATGTGTCAAAAAGTGTGTTTGGAGTCAAAAGAGATTGCTAATGAGAAATGATGGGAGGCTGTCTCTAATTTTGAATTCAACAATTAATATCATTAAGAAATGAAATTCATGATCTAGGATTCCATTGTTTGTTAAATCGAATGAATTCATGTTATAGATGGTCCATGGGCATTTTTTCCATAATGAATATAATGATTAAGGATGAAGCAAAATTTAATTTCAAGGTTATTGCATGAAAAATAGTCCTGGAAACAATGAGAGGATCCTAATTTACATGAGGGGATTAGAATGTCTCGTGATTTAAGAATTAATCCAATTCTCATTTGTATAGAATGCAAACCATGATGAATGACTCCTTTCATTTAAGGATTTAAATAGATTTATATTTTTAATGGTGTCTATACTTGTTTGATTCAATCAATATATTAGGTTGTTTAGCCACATGTGTTAATTTCATGATCAATGTGTCAAAAAGTGTGTTTGGAGTAAAAAAGGAGCATTGCTAATGAGAAATGATGGGAGGTTGTCTCTAATTATGAATTCAACAATTAATATCAATAAGAAATGAAATTCAAGATCTAGGACTCCATTATCTGTTGAATCGAATGAATTCATGTAATAGATGGTCCATGGGCATTTTTTCCATAATGAATATAGTGATTAAGGATGAAGCAAAATTTAATTTCAAGGCTATTGCATGAAAAATTGTCCTGGAAACAATAAGAGTATCCTAATATACATGAGGGGATTAGAATGTCTCGTGATTTAAGAATTAATCCAATTCTCATTCGTACAGAATGCAAACCATGATGAATGACTCCTTTCATTGATAAACTAAAATAGATTTAGAGTTTTAATGGTATTTATACTTGCTTGATTCAATTAATATACTAGGTTGTTTAGCCTCATGTGTTAATTTCATGATCAATGTGTCAAAAACTGTTTTTGGAATCAAAAGACGAGCATTGCTAATGAGAAATGATGGGAGGCTGTCTATAATTTTGAATTCAACAATTAATATCAATAAGAAATGAAATTCAAGATCCAGGACTCCATTCTTTGTTAAATAGAATGAATTCATGTTATAGATATTCCATGGGCATTTTTTCCATAATAAATATAGTCATTAAGGATGAAGCAATGTTTAATTTCAAGGTTATTGCATGAAAAAAAATAGTCCTGGTAACAATAAGAGGAGCCTCATTTACATGAGGTGATTAGAATGTCTGATGATTTAAGAATTAAACATGTTCACATTTCTACGGAATGCAAACCATGATGAATGACTCCTTTGATTGACGGACTAAAATAGATTTAGAGTTTTAATGGTCTTTATACTTGTTGGATTCAATCAATATACTAGGTTGTTTATCCACATGTGTTAATTTCATGATCAATGTGTCAAAAAGTGTTTTTGGAGTCAAAAGAGGAGCATTGCTAAGGAGAAATGATGGGAGGCTGTCTCTAACTTTGAATTCAACAATTAATATCAATAAGAAATGAAATTCAAGATGAAGGACTTTATTGTTTGTTAAATCGAATGAATTCATGTTATAGATGGTCCTTGGGTATTTTTTCCATAATGAATATAGTCATTAAGGATGAAGCAAAATTTAATTTCAAGGTTATTGCATGAAAAATAGTCCTAGAAACAATAAGAGGATCCTAATTTACATGAGGTGATTAGAATGTCTCGTGATTTAAGAATTAATCCAATTCACATTTGTACAGAATGCAAACCATGATGAATGACTCCTTTCTTTGACAGAATTAAATAGATTTATATTTTTAATGGTCTTTATACTTGTTTCATTCAATCAATATACTAGGTTGTCGAGCCACGTGTGTCAATTTCATGATCAATGTGTCAAAAAGTGTGTTTGGAGTCAAAAGAGGAGCATTGCTAATGAGAAATGATGGGTGGCTGTCTCTAAATTCGAATTCAACAATTAATATCAATAAGAAATGAAATTCAAGATCTAGGACTCCATTGTCTGTTAAATCGAATGAATTCATGTAATAGATGGTCCATGGGCATTTTTTCCATAATGAATATAGTCATTAACGATGAAGCAGAAGTTAATTTCAAGGTTATTACATGAAAAAAAGTTTCGGTAACAATAAGAGGAGCCTGATTTACATGAGGTGATTAGAATGTCTCGTGATTTAAGAATTAAACATGTTCACATTTCTACGGAATGCAAACCATGATGAATGACTCCTTTGATTGACGGACTAAAATAGATTTAAAGTTTTAATGGTCTTTATACTTGTTGGATTCAATCAATATACTAGGTTGCTTAGCCACATGTGTTAATTTCATGATCAATGTGTCAAAAAGTGTGTTTGGAGTCAAAAAAGGAGCATTGCTAATGAGAAATGATGAGAGGCTGTCTCTAATTTTGAATTCAACAATTAATATCAATAAGAAATGAAATTCAAGATCTAGGACTCCATTGTCTGTTAAATCGAATGAATTCATGTAATAGATGGTCCATGGGCATTTTTTCCATAATGAATATAGTGATTAAGGATGAAGCAAAATTTAATTTCAAGGCTATTGGATGAAAAATTGTCCTGGAAACAATAAGAGTATCCTAATTTACATGAGGGGATTAGAATGTCTCGTGATTTAAGAATTAATCCAATTCTCATTCGTACAGAATGCAAACCATGATGAATGACTCCTTTGATTGATAAACTAAAATAGATTTAGAGTTTTAATGGTATTTATACTTGCTTGATTCAATTAATATACTAGGTTGTTTAGCCTCATGTGTTAATTTCATGATCAATGTGTCAAAAACTGTTTTTGGAATCAAAAGACGAGCATTGCTAATGAGAAATGATGGGAGGCTGTCTATAATTTTGAATTCAACAATTAATATCAATAAGAAATGAAATTCAAGATCCAGGACTCCATTCTTTGTTAAATAGAATGAATTCATGTTATAGATATTCCATGGGCATTTTTTCCATAATGAATATAGTCATTAAGGATGAAGCAATGTTTAATTTCAAGGTTATTGCATGAAAAATAGTCCTGGTAACAATAAGAGGAGCCTCATTTACATGAGGTGATTAGAATGTCTGATGATTTAAGAATTAAACATGTTCACATTTCTACGGAATGCAAACCATGATGAATGACTCCTTTGATTGACAGACTAAAATAGATTTAGAGTTTTAATGGTCTTTATACTTGTTGGATTCAATCAATATACTAGGTTGTTTATCCACATGTGTTAATTTCATGATCAATGTGTCAAAAAAAGTGTTTTTGGAGTCAAAAGAGGAGCATTGCTAAGGAGAAATGATGGGAGGCTGTCTCTAACCTTGAATTCAACAATTAATATCAATAAGAAATGAAATTCAAGATGAAGGACTTTATTGTTTGTTAAATCGAATGAATTCATGTTATAGATGGTCCTTGGGCATTTTTTCCATAATGAATATAGTCATTAAGGATGAAGCAAAAAATTTAATTTCAAGGTTATTGCATGAAAAATAGTCCTAGAAACAATAAGAGGATCCTAATTTACATGAGGTGATTAGAATGTCTCGTGATTTAAGAATTAATCCAATTCACATTTGTACAGAATGCAAACCATGATGAATGACTCCTTTCTTTGACAGATTTAAATAGATTTATATTTTTAATGGTCTTTATACTTGTTTGATTCAATCAATATACTAGGTTGTCGAGCCACTTGTGTCAATTTCATGATCAATGTGTCAAAAAGTGTGTTTGGAGTCAAAAGAGGAGCATTGCTAATGAGAAATGATGGGTGGCTGTCTCTAATTTCGAATTCAACAATTAATATCAATAAGAAATGAAATTCAAGATGAAGGACTTTATTGTTTGTTAAATCAAATGAATTCATGTTATAGATGGTCCATGGGCATTTTTTCCATAATGAATATAGTCATTAACGATGAAGCAGAAGTTAATTTCAAGGTTATTACATGAAAAAAAGTTTCGGTAACAATAAGAGGAGCCTGATTTACATGAGGTGATTAGAATGTCTCGTGATTTAAGAATTAATCCAATTCTCATTCGTACAGAATGCAAACCATGATGAATGACTCCTTTGATTGATAAACTAAAATAGATTTAGAGTTTTAATGGTATTTATACTTGCTTGATTCAATTAATATACTAGGTTATTTAGCCTCATGTGTTAATTTCATGATCAATGTGTCAAAAACTGTTTTTGGAATCAAAATACGAGCATTGCTAATGAGAAATGATGGGAGGCTGTCTATAATTTTGAATTCAACAATTAATATCAATAAGAAATGAAATTCAAGATCCAGGACTCCATTCTTTGTTAAATAGAATGAATTCATGTTATAGATATTCCATGGGCATTTTTTCAATAATGAATATAGTCATTAAGGATGAAGCAATGTTTAATTTCAAGGTTATTGCATGAAAAAATAGTCCCTGGTAACAATAAGAGGAGCCTCATTTACATGAGGTGATTAGAATGTCTGATGATTTAAGAATTAAACATGTTCACATTTCTACGGAATGCAAACCATGATGAATGACTCCTTTGATTGACAGACTAAAATAGATTTAGAGTTTTAATGGTCTTTATACTTGTTGGATTCAATCAATATACTAGGTTGTTTATCCACATGTGTTAATTTCATGATCAATGTGTGTCAAAAAGTGTTTTTGGAGTCAAAAGAGGAGCATTGCTAAGGGGAAATGATGGGAGGCTGTCTCTAACTTTGAATTCAACAATTAATATCAATAAGAAATGAAATTCAAGATGAAGGACTTTATTGTTTGTTAAATCGAATGAATTCATGTTATAGATGGTCCTTGGGCATTTTTTTCCATAATGAATATAGTCATTAAGGATGAAGCAAAATTTAATTTCAAGGTTATTGCATGAAAAATAGTCCTAGAAACAATAAGAGGATCCTAATTTACATGAGGTGATTAGAATGTCTCGTGATTTAAGAATTAATCCAATTCACATTTGTACAGAATGCAAACCATGATGAATGACTCCTTTCTTTGACAGATTTAAATAGATTTATATTTTTTAATGGTCTTTATACTTGTTTGATTCAATCAATCAATATACTAGGTTGTCGAGCCACGTGTGTCAATTTCATGATCAATGTGTCAAAAAGTGTGTTTGGAGTCAAAAGAGGAGCATTGCTAATGAGAAATGATGGGTGGCTGTCTCTAATTTCGAATTCAACAATTAATATCAATAAGAAATGAAATTCAAGATGAAGGACTTTATTGTTTGTTAAATCAAATGAATTCATGTTATAGATGGTCCATGGGCATTTTTTCCATAATGAATATAGTCATTAAGGATGCAGCAGAAGTTAATGTCTGATGATTTAAGAATTAAACATGTTCACATTTCTACGGAATGCAAACCATGATGAATGACTCCTTTGATTGACAGACTAAAATAGATTTAGAGTTTTAATGGTCTTTATACTTGTTGGATTCAATCAATATACTAGGTTGCTTAGCCACATGTGTTAATTTCATGATCAATGTGTCAAGAACTGTGTTTGGAGTCAAAAGAGGAGCATTGCTAATGAGAAATGATGAGAGGCTGTCTCCAATTTTGAATTCAACATTTAATATCAATAAGAAATGAAATTCAAGATCCAAGAGTCCATTGTTTGTTAAATCGAATGAATTCATGTGATAGATGGTCCATGGGCATTTTTCCCATTATGAATATAGTCATTAAGGATGAAGCAAAATTTTATTTCAAGGTTATTGCATGAAAAATAGTCCTGGTAACAATAAGAGGAGCCTAATTTACTTCAAGTGATTAGAATGTCTCGTGATTTAAGAATTAAACATGTTCACATTTGTACAAAATTCAAACCATGATGAATGACTCTTTCGATTGATGGACTAAAATAGATTTAGAGTTTTAATGGTCTTTATACTTGTTGGATTCAATCAATATACTAGGTTGTTTAGCCACATGTGTTAATTTCATGATCAATGTGTCAAAAAGTGTGTTTGGAGTCAAAAGAGGAGCATTGCTAATGAGAAATGATGAGAGGCTGTCTCTAATTTTGAATTCGACAATTAATATCAATAAGAAATGAAATTCAAGATCTAGGACTCCATTGTCTGTTAAATCGAATGAATTCATGTAATAGATGGTCCATGGGCATTTTTTCCATAATGAATATAGTGATTAAGGATGAAGCAAAATTTAATTTCAAGGCTATTGCATGAAAAATTGTCCTGGAAATAATAAGAGTATCCTGATTTACATGAGGGGATTAGAATGTCTCGTGATTTAAGAATTAATCCAATTCTCATTCGTACAGAATGCAAACCATGATGAATGACTCCTTTGATTGATAAACTAAAATAGATTTAGAGTTTTAATGGTATTTATACTTGCTTGATTCAATTAATATACTAGGTTGTTTAGCCTCATGTGTTAATTTCATGATCAATGTGTCAAAAACTGTTTTTGGAATCAAAAGACGAGTATTGCTAATGAGAAATGATGGGAGGCTGTCTATAATTTTGAATTCAACAATTAATATCAATAAGAAATGAAATTCAAGATCCAGGACTCCATTCTTTGTTAAATAGAATGAATTCATGTTATAGATGGTCCATGGGCATTTTTTCCATAATGAATATAGTCATTAAGGATGAAGCAATGTTTAATTTCAAGGTTATTGCATGAAAAATAGTCCTGGTAACAAATAAGAGGAGCCTCATTTTACATGAGGTGATTAGAATGTCTGATGATTTTAAGAATTAAACATGTTCACATTTCTACGAAATGCAAACCATGATGAATGACTCCTTTGATTGACGGACTAAAATAGATTTAGAGTTTTAATGGTCTTTATACTTGTTGGATTCAATCAATATACTAGGTTGCTTAGCCACATGTGTTAATTTCATGATCAATGTGTCAAGAACTGTGTTTGGAGTCAAAAGAGGAGCATTGCTAATGAGAAATGATGAGAGGCTGTCTCCAATTTTGAATTCAACAATTAATATCAATAAGAAATGAAATTCAAGATCTAGGACTCCATTGTCTGTTAAATCGAATGAATTCATGTAATAGATGGTCCATGGGCATTTTTTCCATAATGAATATAGTCATTAAGGACGAAGCAAAATTTAATTTCAAGGTTATTGCATGAAAAATAGTCCTGGAAACAATAAGAGGATCCTAATTTACATGAGGTGATTAGAATGTCTCGTGATTTAAGAATTAAACCAATTCACATTTCTACGAAATGCAAACCATGATGAATGACTCCTTTGATTGACGGACTAAAATAGATTTAGAGTTTTAATGGTCTTTATACTTGTTGGATTCAATCAATATACTAGGTTGCTTAGCCACATGTGTTAATTTCATGATCAATGTGTCAAGAACTGTGTTTGGAGTCAAAAGAGGAGCATTGCTAATGAGAAATGATGAGAGGCTGTCTCTAATTTTGAATTCAACAATTAATATCAATAAGAAATGAAATTCAAGATCTAGGACTCCATTGTCTGTTAAATCGAATGAATTCATGTAATAGATGGTCCATGGGCATTTTTTCCATAATGAATATAGTGATTAAGGATGAAGCAAAATTTAATTTCAAGGCTATTGCATGAAAAATAGTCCTGGAAACAATAAGAGTATCCTAATTTACATGAGGGGATTAGAATGTCTCGTGATTTAAGAATTAATCCAATTCTCATTCAGACAGAATGCAAACCATGATGAATGACTCCTTTGATTGATGGACTAAAATAGATTTAGAGTTTTAATGGTCTTTATACTTGTTGGATTCAATCAATATACTAGGTTGTTTAGCCACATGTGTTAATTTCATGATCAATGTGTCAAAAAGTGTGTTTGGAGTCAAAAGAGGAGCATTGCTAATGAGAAATGATGAGAGGCTGTCTCTAATTTTGAATTCCACAATTAATATCAATAAGAAATGAAATTCATGATCCAGGACTCCATTGTTTGTTAAATCGAATGAATTCATGTAATAGATGGTCCATGGGCATTTTTTCCATAATGAATATAGTGATTAAGGATGAAGCAAAATTTAATTTCAAGGCTATTGCATGAAAAATTGTCCTGGAAATAATAAGAGTATCCTGATTTACATGAGGGGATTAGAATGTCTCGTGATTTAAGAATTAATCCAATTCTCATTCGTACAGAATGCAAACCATGATGAATGACTCCTTTGATTGATAAACTAAAATAGATTTAGAGTTTTAATGGTATTTATACTTGCTTGATTCAATTAATATACTAGGTTGTTTAGCCTCATGTGTTAATTTCATGATCAATGTGTCAAAAACTATTTTTGGAATCAAAAGACGAGCATTGCTAATGAGAAATGATGGGAGGCTGTCTATAATTTTGAATTCAACAATTAATATCAATAAGAAATGAAATTCAAGATCCAGGACTCCATTCTTTGTTAAATAGAATGAATTCATGTTATAGATGGTCCATGGGCATTTTTTCCATAATGAATATAGTCATTAAGGATGAAGCAATGTTTAATTTCAAGGTTATTGCATGAAAAATAGTCCTGCTAACAATAAGAGGAGCCTCATTTACATGAGGTGATTAGAATGTCTGATGATTTAAGAATTAAACATGTTCACATTTCTACGAAATGCAAACCATGATGAATGACTCCTTTGATTGACGGACTAAAATAGATTTAGAGTTTTAGTGGTCTTTATACTTGTTGGATTCAATCAATATACTAGGTTGCTTAGCCACATGTGTTAATTTCATGATCAATGTGTCAAGAACTGTGTTTGGAGTCAAAAGAGGAGCATTGCTAATGAGAAATGATGAGAGGCTGTCTCCAATTTTGAATTCAACATTTAATATCAATAAGAAATGAAATTCATGATCCAGGACTCCATTGTTTGTTAAATCGAATGAATTCATGTTATAGATGGTCCATGGGCATTTTTTCCATAATGAATATAGTCATTAAGGACGAAGCAAAATTTAATTTCAAGGTTATTGCATGAAAAATAGTCCTGGAAACAATAAGAGGATCCTAATTTACATGAGGTGATTAGAATGTCTCGTGATTTAAGAATTAAACCAATTCACATTTTTACAGAATGCAAACCATGATGAATGACTCCTTTCATTGACGGATTTAAATAGATTTATATTTTTAATGGTCTTTATGCTTGTTTGATTCTATCAATGTACTAGGTTGTTTAGCCACATGTGTTAATTTGATGATCAATGTGTCAAAAAGTGTGTTTGGAGTCAAAAGAGGAGCATTGCTAATTGAAATGATGGGAGGCTGTATCTAATTTTGAATTCAACAATTAATATCATTAAGAAATGAAATTCATGATTTAGGACTCCATTGTTTGTTAAACTGAATGAATTCATGTTATAGATGGTCCTTGGGCATTTTTTCCATAATGAATATAGTGAATAAGGATGAAGCAAAATTTATTTCAAGGTTATATGCATGAGAAAAATAGTCCTGGAAACAATAAGAGAATCCTAATTTACATGAGGGGATTAGAATGTCTCATGATTTAAGAATTAATCCAATTCTCATTTGTACAGAATGCAAACCATGATGAATGACTCCGTTCATTTAAGGATTTAAATAGATTTATATTTTTAATGGTCTCTATACTTGTTTGATTCAATCAATATACTAGGTTGTTTAGCCACATGTGTTAATTTGATGATCAATGTGTCAAAAAGTGTGTTTGGAGTCAAAAGAGGAGCATTGCTAATTGAAATGATGGGAGGCTGTATCTAATTTTGAATTCAACAATTAATATCATTAAGAAATGAAATTCATGATTTAGGACTCCATTGTTTGTTAAACTGAATGAATTCATGTTATAGATGGTCCTTGGGCATTTTTTCCATAATGAATATAGTGAATAAGGATGAAGCAAAATTTAATTTCAAGGTTATTGCATGAAAAATAGTCCTGGAAACAATAAGAGGATCCTAATTTACATGAGGGGATTAGAATGTCTCATGATTTAAGAATTAATCCAATTCTCATTTGTACAGAATGCAAACCATGATGAATGACTCCGTTCATTTAAGGATTTAAATAGATTTATATTTTTAATGGTCTCTATACTTGTTTGATTCAATCAATATACTAGGTTGTTTAGCCACATGTGTTAATTTTATGATCAATGTGTCAAAAAGTGTGTTTGGAGTCAAAAGAGGAGCATTGCTAATGAGAAATGATGAGAGGCTGTCTCTAATTTTGAATTCGACAATTAATATCAATAAGAAATGAAATTCAAGATCTAGGACTCCATTGTCTGTTAAATCGAATGAATTCATGTAATAGATGGTCCATGGGCATTTTTTCCATAATGAATATAGTGATTAAGAATGAAGCAAAATTTAATTTCAAGGCTATTGCATGAAAAATTGTCCTGGAAATAATAAGAGTATCCTGATTTACATGAGGGGATTAGAATGTCTCGTGATTTAAGAATTAATCCAATTCTCATTCGTACAGAATGCAAACCATGATGAATGACTCCTTTGATTGATAAACTAAAATAGATTTAGAGTTTTAATGGTATTTATACTTGCTTGATTTCAATTAATATACTAGGTTGTTTAGCCTCATGTGTTTAATTTCATGATCAATGTGTCAAAAAAAACTGTTTTTGGAATCAAAAGACGAGCATTGCTAATGAGAAATGATGGGAGGCTGTCTATAATTTTGAATTCAACAATTAATATCAATAAGAAATGAAATTCAAGATCCAGGACTCCATTCTTTGTTAAATAGAATGAATTCATGTTATAGATGGTCCATGGGCATTTTTTCCATAATGAATATAGTCATTAAGGATGAAGCAATGTTTAATTTCAAGGTTATTGCATGAAAAATAGTCCTGGTAACAATAAGAGGAGCCTCATTTACATGAGGTGATTAGAATGTCTGATGATTTAAGAATTAAACATGTTCACATTTCTACGAAATGCAAACCATGATGAATGACTCCTTTGATTGACGGACTAAAATAGATTTAGAGTTTTAGTGGTCTTTATACTTGTTGGATTCAATCAATATACTAGGTTGCTTAGCCACATGTGTTAATTTCATGATCAATGTGTCAAGAACTGTGTTTGGAGTCAAAAGAGGAGCATTGCTAATGAGAAATGATGAGAGGCTGTCTCCAATTTTGAATTCAACATTTAATATCAATAAGAAATGAAATTCATGATCCAGGACTCCATTGTTTGTTAAATCGAATGAATTCATGTTATAGATGGTCCATGGGCATTTTTTTCCATAATGAATATAGTCATTAAGGACGAAGCAAAATTTAATTTCAAGGTTATTGCATGAAAAATAGTCCTGGAAACAATAAGAGGATCCTAATTTACATGAGGTGATTAGAATGTCTCGTGATTTAAGAATTAAACCAATTCACATTTTTACAGAATGCAAACCATGATGAATGACTCCTTTCATTGACGGATTTAAATAGATTTATATTTTTAATGGTCTTTATGCTTGTTTGATTCTATCAATGTACTAGGTTGTTTAGCCACATGTGTTAATTTGATGATCAATGTGTCAAAAAGTGTGTTTGGAGTCAAAAGAGGAGCATTGCTAATTGAAATGATGGGAGGCTGTCTCTAATTTTGAATTCAACAATTAATATCATTAAGAAATGAAATTCATGATTTAGGACTCCATTGTTTGTTAAACTGAATGAATTCATGTTATAGAAGGTCCTTGGGCATTTTTTCCATAATGAATATAGTGATTAAGGATGAAGCAAAATTTAATTTCAAGGTTATTGCATGAAAAATAGTCCTGGAAACAATAAGAGGATCCTAATTTACATGAGGGGATTAGAATGTCTCATGATTTAAGAATTAATCCAATTCTCATTTGTACAGAATGCAAACCATGATGAATGACTCCGTTCATTTAAGGATTTAAATAGATTTATATTTTTAATGGTCTCTATACTTGTTTGATTCAATCAATATACTAGGTTGTTTAGCCACATGTGTTAATTTCATGATCAATGGGTCAAAAAGTGTGTTTTGAGTAAAAAAGGAGCATTGCTAATGAGAAATGATGGGAGGTTGTCTCTAATTATGAATTTAAAAATTAATATCAATAAGAAATGAAATTCAAGATCTAGGACTCCATTATCTGTTAAATCGAATGAATTCATGTTATAGATGGTCCATGGGCATTTTTTCCATAATGAATATAGTCATTAAGGATGAAGCAAAATTTAATTTCAAGTTTATTGCATGAAAAATAGTCCTGGAAACAATAAGAGGATCCTAATTTACATGAGGGGATTAGAATGTCTCATGATTTAAGAATTAATCCAATTCTCATTTGTACAAAATGCAAACCATGATGAATGACTCCGTTCATTTAAGGATTTAAATAGATTTATATTTTTAATGGTCTCTATACTTGTTTGATTCAATCAATATACTAGGTTGTTTAGCCACATGTGTTAATTTCATGATCAATGGGTCAAAAAGTGTGTTTGGAGAAAAAAAGGAGCATTGCTAATGAGAAATGATGGGAGGTTGTCTCTAATTATGAATTTAACAATTAATATCAATAAGAAATGAAATTCAAGATCTAGGACTCCATTATCTGTTAAATCGAATGAATTCATGTTATAGATGGTCCATGGGCATTTTTTCCATAATGAATATAGTCATTAAGGATGAAGCAAAATTTTATTTCAAGGTTATTGCATGAAAAATAGTCCTGGTAACAATAAGAGTAGCCTAATTTACATGAGGTGATTAGAATGTCTCGTGATTTAAGAATTAAACCTGTTCACATTTGTACAGAATTCAAACCATGATGAATGACTCGTTCAATGACGGACTAAAATAGATTTAGAGTTTTAATGGTCTTTATACTTGCTTGATTCAATTAATATACTAGGTTGTTTAGCCACATGTGTTAATTTCATGATCAATGTGTCAAAAAGTGTGTTTGGAGTCAAAGAAGAGCATTGCTAATGAGAAATGATGGGAGGCTGTCTATAATTTTGAATTCAACAATTAATATCAATAAGAAATGAAATTGAAGATCCAGGACTCCATTCTTTGTTAAATAGAATGAATTCATGTTATAGATGGTCCATGGCATTTATTCCATAATGAATATAGTCATTAAGGATGAAGCAAAGTTTAATTTCAAGGTTATTGCATGAAAAATAGTCCTGGTAACAATAAGAGGAGCCTAATTTACATGAGGTGATTAGAATGTCTCGTGATTTAACAATTAAACCTGTTCACATTTGTACGAAATGCAAACCATGATGAATGACTCCTTTGATTGACGGACTAAAATAGATTTAGAGTTTTAATGGTCTTTATACCTGTTTGATTCAATCAATATACTATGTTGTTTAGCCACATGTGTTAATTTCATGATCAATGTGTCAAAAAGTGTGTTTGGAGTCAAAAGAGGAGTATTGCTAATGAGAAATGATGGGAGGCTGTCTCTAATTTTGAATTCAACAATTAATATCAATAAGAAATGAAATTCAACATCCAGGACTCCATTGTTTGATAAATCGAATGAATTCATGTTATAGATGGTACATGGGCATTTTTTCCATTATAAATAAAGTCATTACGGATGAAGCAAAATTTTATTTCAAGGTTATTGCATGAAAAATAGTCCTGGTAACAATAAGAGGAGCCTAATTTACATGAGGTGATTAGAATGTCTCGTTATTTAAGAATTAAACCTGTTCACATTTGTACAGAATTCAAACCATGTGAATGACCCCTTCGATTGAGGGACTAAAATAAATTTAGAGTTTTAATGGTCTTTATACTTGTTGGATTCAATCAATATACTAGGTTGTTTAGCCACATGTGTTAATTTCATGATCAATGTGTCAAAAAGTGTGTTTGGAGTCAAAAGAAAAGCATTGCTAATGAGAAATGATGGGAGGCTGTCTCTAATTTTGAATTCAACAATTAATATCAATAAGAAACGAAATTCATGATCCATGACTCCATTGTTTGTTAAATCAAATGAATTCATGTTATAGATGGTCCATGGGCATTTTTTCCATAATGAATATAGTCATTAAGGATGAAGCAAAGTTTAATTTCAAGGTTATTGCATGAAAAATAGTCATGGTAACAATAAGTGGAGCCTAATTTACATGAGGTGATTAGAATGTCTCGTGATTTAACAATTAAACCTATTCACACTTGTACAGAATGCAAACCATGATGAATGACTCCTTTGATTGTCGGACTAAAATAGATTTAGAGTTTTAATGGTCTTTATACTTGTTTGATTCAATCAATATACTATGTTGTTGAGCCACATGTGTGAATTTCATGATCAATGTGTCAAAAAGTGTGTTCGGATTGAAAAGAGGAGCATTGCTAATGAGAAATGATGGGAGGCTGTCTCTAATTTTGAATTCAACAATTAATATCAATAAGAAATGAAATTCATGATCCAGGACTACATTGTTTGTTAAATCGAATGAATCCATGTTATAGATGGTCCCTTGGCATTTTTTCCATAATGAATATAGTCATTAAGGATGAAGCAAAATTTAATTTCAAGGTTATTGCATGAAAAATAGTCCTGGAAACTATAAGAGGATCCTAATTTGCATGAGGTGATTAGAACGTCTCGTGATTTAAGAATTAATCCAATTCACATTTGTACAGAATGCAAACCATGATGAATGACTCCTTTCATTGATGGATTTAAATGGATTTATATTTTTAATGGTCTTTATACTTGTTTGATTCAATCAAGATATTAGGTTGTCGAGCCACATGTGTCAATTTCATGATCAATGTGTCAAAAAGTGTGTTTGGAGTCAAAAGAGGAGCATTGCTAATGAGAAATGATGGGAGGATGTCTCTAATTTTCAATTGAACAATTAATATCAATAAGAAATGAAATTCAAGATCCAGGACTCCATTGTTTGTTAAATTGAATAAATTTATGTTATAGATGGTCTATGGGTATTTTTTCCATTATGAATATAGTCATTAAGGATGAAGCAAAATTTTATTTCAAGGTTATTGCATGAAAAGTAGTCCTGGTAACAATAAGAGGAGCCTAATTTACATGAGGTGATTAGAATGTCTCGTGATTTAACAATTAAACCTGTTCACATTTGTACAGAATGCAAACCATGATGAATCACTCCTGTGATTGACGGACTAAAATAGATTTAGAGTTGTAATAGTCTTTATACTTGTTGGATTCCATCAATTTAGTAGGTTGTTTAGCCACATGTGTTAATTTCATGATCAATGTGTCAAAAAGTGTGTTTGGAGTCAAAAGAAGAGCATTGCTAATGAGAAATGATGGGAGGCTGTCTATAATTTTGAATTCAACAATTAATATCAATAAGAAATGAAATTGAAGATCCAGGACTCCATTCTTTGTGAAATAGAATGAATTCATGTTATAGATGGTCCATGGCATTTATTCCATAATGAATATAGTCATTAAGGATGAAGCAAAGTTTAATTTCAAGGTTATTCCATGAAAAATAGTCTTGGTAACAATAAGAGGAGCCTAATTTACATGAGGTGATTAGAATGTCTCGTGATTTAACAATTAAACCTGTTCACATTTGTACGAAATGCAAACCATGATGAATGACTCCTATGATTGACCGACTAAAATAGATTTAGAGTTTTAATGGTCTTTATACCTGTTTGATTCAATCAATATACTATGTTCTTTAGCCACATGTGTTAATTTCATGATCAATGTGTCAAAGAGTGTGTTTGGAGTCAAAAGAGGAGCATTGCTAACGAGAAATGATGGGAGGCTGTCTCTAATTTTGAATTCAACAATTAATATTAATAAGCAATGAAATTCATGATCCAGGACTACATTGTTTGTTAAATTGAATGAATTCATGTTATAGATGGTCCATGGGAATTTTTTCCATTATGAATATAGTCATTAAGGATGCAGCAAAATTTTATTTCAAGGTTATTGCATGAAAAATAGTCCTGGTAACAATAAGAGGAGCCTAATTTACATGAGGTGATTAGAATGTCTCGTGATTTAAGAATTAAACCTGTTCACATTTGTACAGAATTCAAACCATGATGAATTACTCCTTTCATTGACGGATTTAAATAGATTTATATTTTTAATGGTCTTTATACTTGTTTGATTCAATCAATATACTAGGTTGTTTAGCCACATGTGTTAATTTCATGATCAATGTGTCAAAAAGTGTGTTTGGATTGAAAAGAGGAGCATTGCTAATGAGAAATGATGGGAGGCTGTCTCTAATTTTGAATTCAGAAATTAATATCAATAAGAAATGAAATTGATGATCCAGGACTACATTGTATTTTAAATCGAATGAATCCATGTTATAGAAGGTCCCTTGGCATTTTTTCCATAATGAATATAGTCATTAAGGATGAAGCAAAATTTAATTTCAAGGTTATTGCATGAAAAATAGTCCTGGAAATAATAAGAGGATCCTAATTTGCATGAGGTGATTAGAATGTCTCGTGATTTAAGAATTAATCCAATTCACATTTGTACAGAATGCAAACCATGATGAATGACTCCTTTCATTGATGGATTTAAATAGATTTATATTTTTAAAGGTCTTTACACTTGTTTGATTCAATCAATATACTAGGTTATTTAGCCACATGTGTTAATTTCATGATCAATGTGTCAAAAAGTCTGTTTGGAGTCAAAAAAAAGCATTACTAATGAGCAATGGTGGGAGGTTGTGTCTAATTTTGAATTCAACAATTGATATCAATAAGAAATGAAATTCTTGATCCAGGACTACATTGTTTGTTAAATCGAATAAATTCATGTTATAGATGGTCCCTTGGCTTTTTTTCCATAATGAATATAGTCTTTAAGGATGAAGTAAAGTTTAATTTCAAGGTTATTGCATGAAAAATAGTCCAAGTAACAATACGAGGAGCCTAATTTACATGATGTGATTAGAATGTCTCGTGATTTAACAATTAAACATGTTCACATTTGTACGAAATGCAAACCATGATGAATGACTCCTATGATTGACAGACTAAAATAGATTTAGAGTTTTAATGGTCTTTATACCTGTTTGATTCATCCAATGTACTATGTTCTTTGGCCACATGTGTTAATTTCATGATCAATGTGTCAAAGAGTGTGTTTGGAGTCAAAAGAGGAGCATTGCTAATGAGAAATGATGGGAGGCTGTCTCTAATTTTGAATTCAACAATTAATATCAATAAGAAATGAAATTCATGATCCAGGACTACATTGTTTGTTAAATTGAATGAATTCATGTTATAGATGGTCCATTGGCATTTTTTCCATAATGAATATAGTCATTAAGGATGAACCAAAATTTAATTTCAAGGTTATTGCATGAAAAATAGTCTTGGAAACAATACGAGGATCCTAATTTACATGAGGTGATTAGAATGTCTCGTGATTTAACAATTAATCCAATTCACATTTGTACAAAATGCAAACCATGATGAATGACTCCTTTCATTGACGGATTTAAATAGATTTATATTTTTAATGGTATTTATACTTGTTTGATTCAATCAATATACTAGGTTGTTTAGCCACATGTGTTAATTTCATGATCAATGTGTCAAAAACTGTGTTTGGAGTCAAAAGAGGAGCATTGCTAATGAGAAATGATGAGAGGTTGTCTCTAGTTTTGAATTCAACAATTAATATCAATAAGAAATGAAATTCATGGTCCAGGACTGCATTGTTTGTTAAATCAAATGAATTCATGTTATAGATGGTCCATGGGCATTTTTTCCATAATGAATATAGTCATTAAGGATGAAGGAAAATTTAATTTCAAGGTTATTGCATGAAAAATTGTCCTGGAAACAATAAGAGGATCCTAATTTACATGAGGTGATTAGAATGTCTCGTGATTTAAGAATTAATCCAATTCACATTTGTAGAGAATGCAAACCATGATGAATGACTCCTTCGATTGTCGGACTAAAATAGATTTAGAGTTTTAATGGTCTTTATACTTGTTTGATTCAATCAATATACTATGTTGTTTAGCCACATGTGTTAATTTCATGATCAATGTGTCAAAAAGTGTGTTTGGATTGAAAAGAGGAGCATTGCTAATGAGAAATGATGGGAGGCTGTCTCTAATGTTGAATTCAGCAATTAATATCAATAAGAAATGAAATTCATGATCCAGGACTACATTGTTTGTTAAATCGAATGAATTCATGTTATAGATGGTCCCTTGGCTTTTTTTCCATAATGAATATAGTCATTAAGGATGAAGCAAAGTTTAATTTCAAGGTTATTGCATGAAAAAAAGTCCTAGTAACAATAAGAGGAGCCTAATTTACACGATGTGATTAGAATGTCTCGTGATTTAACAATTAAACCTGTTCACATTTGTACGAAATGCAAACCATGATGAAAGACTCCTTTGATATATGGACTAAAATAGATTTAGAGTTTTAATGGTCTTTATACCTATTTGATTCAATCAATATACTATGTTGTTTAGCCACATGTGTTAATTTCATGATCAATGTGTCAAAAAGTGTGTTTGGAGTCAAAAGAGGAGTATTGCTAATGAGAAATGATGGGAGGCTGTCTCAAATTTTGAATTCAACAATTAATATCAATAAGCAATGAAATTCATGATCCAGGACTCCATTGTTTGTTAAATCGAATGAATTCATGTTATAGATGGTCCATGGTCATTTTTTCCATAATGAATATAGTCATTAAGGATGAAGCAAAATTTAATTTCAAGGTTATTGCATGAAAAATAGTCCTGGAAACAATAAGAGGATCCTAATTTACATGAGGTGATTAGAATGTCTCGTGATTTAAGAATTAATCCAATTCACATTTGTACAGAATGCAAACCATGACGAATGACTCCTTTCATTGACGGATTTAAATAGATTTATATTTTTAAATGTTTTTACACTTGTTTGATTCAATCAATATACTAGGTTGTTTAGCCACATGTGTTAATTTCATGATGAATGTGTCAAAAAGTGTGTTTGGAGTCAAAAAGGAGCATTGCTAATGAGAAATGGTGGGAGGTTGTCTCTAATTTTGAATTCAACAATTGATATCAATGAGAAATGAAATTCAAGATCTAGGACTCCATTGTTTGTTAAATAGAATGAATTCATGTTATAGATGGTCCATGGGCATTTCTTCCATAATGAATATAGTCATTAAGGATGAAGCAAAATTTAATTTCAAGGTTATTACATGAAAAATAGTCCTGGAAACAATAAGAGGATCCTAATTTACATGAGGTGATTAGAATGTCTCGTGATTTAAGAATTAATCCAATTCACATTTGTACAGAATGCAAACCATGATGAATGACTCCTTTCATTGACGGATTTAAATAGATTTATATTTTTAAAGGTCTTTACACTTGTTTGATTCAATCAATATTCTAGGTTGTTTAGCCACATGTGTTAATTTCATGATCAATGTGTCAAAAAGTGTGTTTGGAGTCAAAAGAGGAGCATTGCTAATGAGAAATGATGGGAGGATGTCTTTAATTTTGAATTCAACAATTAATATCAATAAGAAATGAAATTCATGATCCAAGACTCCATTGTTTGTTAAATCAAATGAATTCATGTTATAGATGGTCCATGGGCATTTTTTCCATAATGAATATAGTCATTAAGGATGAAGCAAAGTTTAATTTCAAGGTTATTTCATGAAAAATAGTCATGGTAACAATAAGAGGAGCCTAATTTACATGAGGTGATGAGAATGTCTCGTGATTTAACAATTAAACCTGTTCACACTTGTACAGAATGCAAACCATGATGAATGACTCCTTTGATTGTCGGACTAAAATAGATTTAGAGTTTTAATGGTCTTTATACTTGTTTGATTCAATCAATATACTATGTTGTTTAGCCACATGTGTTAATTTCATGATCAATGTGTCAAAAATTGTGTTTGGATTGAAAAGAGGAGCATTGCTAATGACAAATGATGGGAGGCTGTCTCTAATTTTGAATTCAGCAATTAATATCAATAAGAAATGAAATTCATGATCCAGGACTACATTGTTTGTTAAATCGAATGAATTCATGTTAGGGATGGTCCATGGACATTTTTTCCATAATGAATATAGTCATTAAGGATGAAGCAAAATTTAATTTCAAGGTTATTCCATGAAAAATAGTCCTGGAAACAATAAGAGGAGCCTAATTTACATGAGGTGATTAGAATGTCTCATAATTTAAGAATTAATCCAATTCACATTTGTACAGAATGCAAACCATGATGAATGACTCCTTTCATTTAAGGATTTAAATAGATTTATATTTTTAATGGTCTCTATACTTGTTTGATTCAATCAATATACTAGGTTGTTTAGCCACATGTGTTAATTTCATGATCAATGTGTCAAAAAGTGTGTTTGGAGTAAAAAAGGAGCATTGCTAATGAGAAATGATGGGAGGTTGTCTCTAATTATCAATTCAACAATTAATATCAATAAGAAATGAAATTCAACATCTAGGACTCCATTGTCTGTTAAATCGAATGAATTCATGTTATAGATGGTCCATGGGCATTTTTTCCATTATGAATATAGTCATTAAGGATGAAGCAAAATTTAATTTCAAGGTTATTGCATGAAAAATAGTCCTGGTAACAATAAGAGGAGCCTAATTTACATGAGGTGATTAGAATGTCTTGTGATTTAAGAATTAAACCTGTTCACATTTGTACAGAATTCAAACCATGATGAATGACTCATTCAATGACGGACTAAAATAGATTTAGAGTTTTAATGGTCTATATACTTGCTTGATTCAATTAATATACTAGGTTGTTTAGCCACATGTGTTAATTTCATGATCAATGTGTCAAAAAGTGTGTTTGGAGTCAAAGAAGAGCATTGCTAATGAGAAATGATGGGAGGCTGTCTATAATTTTGAATTCAACAATTAATATCAATAAGAAATGAAATTGAAGATCCAGGACTCCATTCTTTGTTAAATAGAATGAATTCATGTTATAGATGGTCCATGGCACTTATTCCATAATGAATATAGTCATTAAGGATGAAGCAAAGTTTAATTTCAAGGTTATTGCATGAAAAATAGTCTTGGTAACAATAAGAAGAGCCTAATTTACATGAGGTGATTAGAATGTCTCGTGATTTAACAATTAAACCCGTTCACATTTGTATGAAATGCAAACCATGATGAATGACTCCTATGATTGACCGACTAAAATAGATTTAGAGTTTTAATGGTCTTTATACCTGTTTGATTCAATCAATATACTATGTTCTTTAGCCACATGTGTTAATTTCATGATCAATGTCTCAAAGAGTGTGTTTGGAGTCAAAAGAGGAGCATTGCTAATGAGAAATGATGGGAGGCTATCTATAATTTTGAATTCAACAATTAATATCAATAAGAAATGAAATTCAAGATCTGACTCCGTTCTTTGTTAAATAGAATGAATTCATGTTATAGATGGTCCATGGGCATTTATTCCATAATGAATATAGTCATTAAGGATGAAGCAAAGTTTAATTTCAAGGTTATTGCATGAAAAATAGTCCTGGAAACAATAAGAGGATCCTAATTTACATGACGTGATTAGAATGTCTCATGATTTAAGAATTAATCCAATTCACATTTGTACAGAATGCAAACCATGATGAATGACTCCTTTCAATGACGGATTTAAATAGATTTATATTTTTAATGGTCTTTATACTTGTTTGATTCAATTAATATACTAGTTTGGTTTGCTACATGTGTTAATTTCATGATCAATGTGTCAAAAAAGTGTGTTTGGAGTCATAAGATGAGCATTGCTAATGAGAAATGATGGGAGGTTGTGTCTAATTTTTAATTCAACAATTAATATCCATAAGCAATGAAATTCATGATCCATGACTCCATTGTTTGTTAAATAGAATGAATTCATGTTATAGATGGTCCATGGGCATTTTTTCCATAATGAATGTAGTCATTAAGGATGAAGCAAAATTTAATTTCAAGGTTATTGCATGAGAAATAGTCCTGGAAACAATAAGAAGATCCTAATTTACATGAGGTGATTAGAATGTCTCGTGATTTAAGAATTAATCCAATTCAAATTTGTACAGAATGCAAACCATGATGAATGACTCCTTTCATTGATAGATTTAAATAGATTTATATTTTTAATGGTCTTTATGCTTGTTTGATTCAATCAATATACTAGGTTGTCGAGCCACATGTGTGAATTTCATGATCAATGTGTCAAAAAGTGTGTTTGGAGTCAAAAGAGGAGCATTGCTAATGACAAATGATGGGAGGCTGTCTCTAATTTTGAATTCAACAATTAATTTCAATAAGAAATGAAATTCAAGATCCAGGACTCCATTGTTCATTAAATTGAATGAATTTATGTTATAGATGGTCCATGGTCATTTTTTCCATTATGAATATAGTCATTAAGGATGAAGCAAAATTTTATTTCAAGGTTTTTGCATGAAAAATAGTCCTGGTAACAATAAGAGGGGCCTAATTTACATGAGGTGATTAGAATGTCTCGTGATTTAAGAATTAAACCTGTTCACATTTGTACAGAATTCAAACCATGATGAATGACTCCTTCGATTGACGGACTAAAATAGATTTAGAGTTTTAATGGTCTTTATACTTGCTTGATTCAATTAATATACTAGGTTGTTTAGCCACATGTGTAAATTTCATGATCAATGTGTCAAAAAGTGTGTTTGGAGTCAAAAGAAGAGCATTGCTAATGAGAAATGATGGGAGGCTGTCTATAATTTTGAATTCAACAATTAATATCAATAAGAAATCAAATTGAAGATCCAGGACTCCATTCTTTATTGAATAGAATGAATTCATGTTATAGATGGTCCATGGCATTTATTCCATAATGAATATAGTCATTAAGGATGAAGCAAAGTTTAATTTCAAGGTTATTGCATGAAAAATAGTCCTGGTAAAAATAAGAGGAGCCTAATTTACATGAGGTGATTAGAATGTCTCGTGATTTAAGAATTAAACCTGTTCACATTTGTACAAAATGCAAACCATGATGAATGCCTCCTTTGATTGATGGACTAAAATAGATTTAGAGTTTTAATGGTCTTTATACCTGTTTGATTCAATCAATATACTATTTTGTTTAGCCACATGTGTTAATTTCATGATCAATGTGTCAAAAAGTGTGTTTGGAGTAAAAAAGGAACATTGCTAATGAGAAATGATGGGAGGTTGTCTCTAATTATGAATTCAACAATTAATTTCAATAAGAAATGAAATTCAAGATCTAGGACTCCATTGTCTGTTAAATCGATGGTCCTTGGGCATTTTTTCCATAATGAATATAGTCATTAAGGATGAAGCAAAATTTTATTTCAAGGTTATTGCATGAAAAATTGTCCTGGTAACAATAAGAGGAGCCTAATTTACATGAGGTGATTAGAATGTCTCGTGATTGAAGAATTAAACCAATTAACATTTTTACAGAATCCAAACCATGATGAATGACTCCTTTCATTGACGAATTTAAAAAGATTTATATTTTTAATGGACTTTATACTTGTTTGATTCAATCAATATACTAGGTTGTCGAGCCACATGTGTCAATTTCGTGATCAATGTGTCAAAAAGTGTGTTTGGGGTCAAACGAGGAGCATTGCTAATGAGAAATGATGGGAGGCTGTCTCTAATTTTGAATTCAACAATTAATATCAATAAGAAATGAAATTCAAGATGGAGGACTTTATTGTTTGTTAAATCGAATAAATTCATGTTATAGATGGTCCATGGGAATTTTTTCCATAATGAATATAGTCATTAAGGATGAAGCAGAAGTTAATTTCAAGGTTATTGCAAGAAAAATAGTCTCAGAAACAATAAGAGGAGCCTCATTTACATGCGGTGATTAGAATGTCTCGTGATTTATGAATTAAACATGTTCACATTTCTACGAAATGAAAATCATTATGAATGATTCCTTTGATTGATGGACTAAAATAGATTTAGAGATTTAATGGTCTTTATACTTGTTGGATTCAATCAATTTACTAGGTTGTTTAGCCACATGTGTTAATTTTATGATCAATGTGTCAAAAAGTCTGTTTGGAGTCAAAAGAGGAGCATTGCTAATGAGAAATGATGGGAGGCTGTCTCTAATTTTGAATTCAACAATTAATATCAATAAGAAATGAAATTCATGATCCAGGACTCCATTGTTTGTTAAATCGAATGAATTCATGTTATAGATGGTCCATGGGCATTTTTTCCATAATGAATATAGTCATTAAGGATGAAGCAAAGTTTAATTTCAAGGTTATTTCATGAAAAATAGTCATGGTAACAATAAGAGGAGCCTAATTTACATGAGGTGATTAGAATGTCTCGTGATTTAACAATTAAACCTGTTCACACTTGTAGAGAATGCAAACCATGATGAATGACTCCTTTGATTGTCGGACTAAAATAGATTTAGAGTTTTAATGGTCTTTATACTTGTTTGATTCAATCAATATACTATATCGTTTAGCCACATGTGTTAATTTCATGATCAATGTGTCAAAAAGTGTGTTTGGATTGAAAAGAGCAGCATTGCTAATGAGAAATGATGGGAGGCTGTCTCTAATTTTGAATTCAGCAATTAATATTAATAAGAAATGAAATTCATGATCCAGGACTACATTGTTTGTTAAATCGAATGAATTCATGTTATAGATGGTCCCTTGGCATTTTTTCCATAATGAATATAGTCATTAAGGATGAAGCAAAATTGAATTTCAAGGTTAGTGCATGAAAAATAGTCCTGGAAAGAATAAGAGGATCCTAATTTACATGCGGTGATTAGAATGTCTCGTGATTTAAGAATTAATCCAATTCACATTTGTACAGAATGTAAACCATGATGAATGACTCCTTTCATTGACGGATTTAAATAGATTTATATTTTTAATGGTCTTTATACTTGTTTGATTCAATCAATATACTAGGTTGTTTAGCCACATGTGTTAATTTCATCATCAATGTGTCAAAAAGTGTGTTTGGAATCAAAAAGGAGCATTGCTAATGAGAAATGATGGGAGGTTGTCTCTAATTATGAATTCAACAATTAATATCAATAAGAAATGAAATTCAAGATCTCGGACTTCATTGTCTATTAAATTGAATGAATTTATGTTATATATGGTCCTTGGGCAATTTTTCCATAATGAATATAATCATTAAGGATGAAGCAAAATTTTATTTCAAGGTTATTGCATGAAAAATAGTCCTGGTAACAATAAGAGGAGCCTAATTTACATGAGGTGATTAGAATGTCTTGTGATTGAAGAATTAAACCAATTCACATTTTTACAGAATGCAAACCATGATGAATTACACCTTTCACTGACGAATTTAAATAGATTTATATTTTTAATGGACTTTATACTTGTTTGATTCAATCAATATACTACGTTGTCGAGCCACATCTGTCAATTTCATGATCAATGTGTCAAAAAGTGTGTTTGGAGTCAAAAGAGAAGCATTGCTAATGAGAAATGATGGGAGGCTATCTCTAATTTTGAATTCAACAATTAATATCAATAAGAAATGAAATTCAAGATGAAGGACTTTATTGTTTGTTAAATCGAATGAATTCATGTCATAGATTGTCCGTGGGCATTTTTTCCATAATGAATATAGTCATTAAGGATGAAGCAGAAGTTAATTTCAAGGTTATTGCATGAAAAATAGTCCTGGTAACAATAAGAGGAGCCTCATTTACATGAGGTGATTAGAATGTCTCGTAATTTAAGAATTAAGCATGTTCACATTTCTACGGAATGCAAACCATAATGAATGACTCCTTTGATTGACGGACTAAAATAGATTTAGAGTTTTAATGGTCTTTATAATTGTTAGATTCAATCAATATACTATGTTGTTTAGCCACATGTGTTAATTTCATGATCAATGTGTCAAAAAGTGTGTTTGGATTGAAAAGAGGAGCATTGCGAATGAGAAATGATGGGAGGCTGTCTCTAATTTTTAATTCAATAATTAATATCAATAAGAAATGAAATGCATTATCCAGGACTTCATTGTTTTTAAAATTGAATGAATTCATGTTATAGATGGTCCATGGGCATTTTTTCCATAATGAATATAGTCATTAAGGATGAAGCAAAATTTAATTTCAAGGTTATTGCATGAAAAATAGTCCTAGGAACAATAAGAGGATCATAATTTACTTGAGGTGATTAGAATGTCTCGTGATTTAAGAATTAATCCAATTCACATTTGTACAGAATGCAAACCATGATGAATGACTCCTTTCATACACAGATTTAAATAGATTTATATTTTTAATGGTCTTTATACTTGTTTGATTCCATCAATTTACTAGGTTGTTTAGCCACATGTGTTAATTTCATGATCAATGTGTCAAAAAGTGTGTTTGGAGTAAAAAAGGAGCATTGCTAATGAGAAATGGTGGGAGGTTGCCTCTAATTTTTAATTCAACAATTAATATCAATAAGAAATGAAATTCAAGATCTAGGAATCCATTCTTCGTTAAATAGAATGAATTCATGTTATAGATGGTCCATGGGCATTTTTTCCATAATGAATATAGTCATTAAGGATGAAGCAAAGTTTAATTTCAAGGTTATTGCATGAAAAATAGTCCTGGTAACAATAAGAGGAGCCTAATTTACATGAGGTGATTAGAATGTCTCGTGATTTAAGAATTAATCCAATTCACATTTGTACAGAATGCAAACCATGATGAATGACTCCTTTCATACACAGTTTAAATAGATTTATATTTTTAATAGTCTTTATACCTGTTTGATTCCATCAATTTACTAGGTTGTTTAGCCACATGTGTTAATTTCATGATCAATGTGTCAAAAAGTGTGTTTGGAGTCAAAAAGGAGCATTGCTAATGAGAAATGGTGGGAGGTTGTCTCTAATTTTGAATTCAACAATTAACATCAATAAGAAATGAAATTCAAGATCCAAAACTCCATTGTTTGTTAAATCGAATGAATTGATGTTATAGATGGTCCATGGGCATTTTTTCCATAATGAATATAGTCATCAAGGATGAAGCAAAGTTTAATTTCAAGGTTATTGCATGAAAAATAGTCCTGGTAACAATAAGAGGAGCCTAATTTACATGAGGTGATTAGAATGTCTCGTGATTGAAGAATTAAACCAATTCACATTTTTACAGAATGCAAACCATGATGAATGACTCCTTTCATTAACGGATTTAAATAGATTTATATTTTTAATGGTCTTTATACTTGTTTGATTCAATCAATATACTAGGTTGTTTAGCCACATGTGTTTAATTTCATCATCAATGTGTCAAAAAGTGTGTTTTGGAGTCAAAAGAGGAGCATTGGTAATGAGAAATGATGGGAGGTTGTCTCTAATTTTGAATTCAACAATTAATATCAATAAGAAATGAAATTCATGATCCAGGACTCTCCATTGTTTGTTAAATCGAATGAATTCATGTTATAGATGGTCCAAGGGCATTTTTTCCATAATGAATATAATCATTAAGGATGAAGCAAAATTTAATTTCAAGGTTATTGCATGAAAAGTAGTCCTGGTAACAATAAGAGGAGCCTAATTTACATGAGGTGATTAGAATGTCTCGTGATTTAAGAATTAAACCAGTTCACATTTGCACCGAATGCAAACCATGATGAATGGCTCCTTTGATCGACGGACTAAAATTGTTAGAGTTTTAATGGTCTTTATATTTGTTTTATTCCATCAATTTACTAGGTTGTTTAGCCACATGTGTTAATTTCATGATCAATGTGTCAAAAAGTGTGTTTGGAGTCAAAAAGGAGCATTGCTAATGAGAAATGGTGGGAGGTTGTCTCTAATTTTGAATTCAACAATTAATATCAATAAGAAATGAAATTCAAGATCCAGGACTCCATTGTTTGTTAAATCGAATGAATTGATGTTATAGATGGTCCATGGGCATTTTTTCCATAATGAATATAGTCATTAAGGATGAAGCAAAGTTTAATTTCAAGGTTATTGCATGAAAAATAGTCCTGGTAACAATAAGAGGAGCCTAATTTACATGAGGTGATTAGAATGTCTCGTGATTGAAGAATTAAACCAATTCACATTTTTACAGAATGCAAACCATGATGAATGACTCCTTTCATTAACGGATTTAAATAGATTTATATTTTTAATGGTCTTTATACTTGTTTGATTCAATCAATATACTAGGTTGTTTAGCCACATGTGTTAATTTCATGATCAATGTGTCAAAAAGTGTGTTTGGAGTAAAAAAGGAGCATTGCTAATGAGAAATGGTCGGAGGTTGCCTCTAATTTTTAATTCAACAATTAATATCAATAAGAAATGAAATTCAAGATCTAGGACTCCATTGTTTGTTAAATCGAATGAATTCATGTTATAGATGGTCCATGGGCATTTTTTCCATAATGAATATAGTCATTAAGGATGAAGCAAAGTTTAATTTCAAAGTTATTGCATGAAAAATAGTCCTGGTAACAATAAGAGGAGCCTAATTTACATGAGGTGATTAGAATGTCTCGTGATTGAAGAATTAAACCAATTCACATTTTTACAGAATGCAAACCATGATGAATGACTCCTTTCATTAACGGATTTAAATAGATTTATATTTTTAATGGTCTTTATACTTGTTTGATTCAATCAATATACTAGGTTGTTTAGCCACATGTGTTAATTTCATGATCAATGTGTCAAAAAGTGTGTTTGGAGTAAAAAAGGAGCATTGCTAATGAGAAATGGTGGGAGGTTGCCTCTAATTTTTAATTCAACAATTAATATCAATAAGAAATGAAATTCAAGATCTAGGACTCCATTCTTCGTTAAATAGAATGAATTCATGTTATAGATGGTCCATGGGCATTTTTTCCATAATGAATATAGTCATTAAGGATGAAGCAAAGTTTAATTTCAAAGTTATTGCATGAAAAATAGTCCTGGTAACAATAAGAGGAGCCTAATTTACATGAGGTGATTAGAATGTCTCGTGATTTAAGAATTAATCCAATTCACATTTGTACAGAATGCAAACCATGATGAATGACTCCTTTCATACACAGTTTAAATAGATTTATATTTTTAATAGTCTTTATACCTGTTTGATTCCATCAATTTACTAGGTTGTTTAGCCACATGTGTTAATTTCATGATCAATGTGTCAAAAAGTGTGTTTGGAGTCAAAAAGGAGCATTGCTAATGAGAAATGGTGGGAGGTTGTCTCTAATTTTGAATTCAACAATTAACATCAATAAGAAATGAAATTCAAGATCCAGGACTCCATTGTTTGTTAAATCGAATGAATTGATGTTATAGATGGTCCATGGGCATTTTTTCCATAATGAATATAGTCATCAAGGATGAAGCAAAGTTTAATTTCAAGGTTATTGCATGAAAAATAGTCCTGGTAACAATAAGAGGAGCCTAATTTACATGAGGTGATTAGAATGTCTCGTGATTGAAGAATTAAACCAATTCACATTTTTACAGAATGCAAACCATGATGAATGACTCCTTTCATTAACGGATTTAAATAGATTTATATTTTTAATGGTCTTTATACTTGTTTGATTCAATCAATATACTAGGTTGTTTAGCCACATGTGTTAATTTCATCATCAATGTGTCAAAAAGTGTGTTTGGAGTCAAAAGAGGAGCATTGGTAATGAGAAATGATGGGAGGTTGTCTCTAATTTTGAATTCAACAATTAATATCAATAAGAAATGAAATTCATGATCCAGGACTCCATTGTTTGTTAAATCGAATGAATTCATGTTATAGATGGTCCAAGGGCATTTTTTCCATAATGAATATAATCATTAAGGATGAAGCAAAATTTAATTTCAAGGTTATTGCATGAAAAGTAGTCCTGGTAACAATAAGAGGAGCCTAATTTACATGAGGTGATTAGAATGTCTCGTGATTTAAGAATTAAACCAGTTCACATTTGCACCGAATGCAAACCATGATGAATGGCTCCTTTGATCGACGGACTAAAATTGTTAGAGTTTTAATGGTCTTTATATTTGTTTTATTCCATCAATTTACTAGGTTGTTTAGCCACATGTGTTAATTTCATGATCAATGTGTCAAAAAGTGTGTTTGGAGTCAAAAAGGAGCATTGCTAATGAGAAATGGTGGGAGGTTGTCTCTAATTTTGAATTCAACAATTAATATCAATAAGAAATGAAATTCAAGATCCAGGACTCCATTGTTTGTTAAATCGAATGAATTGATGTTATAGATGGTCCATGGGCATTTTTTCCATAATGAATATAGTCATTAAGGATGAAGCAAAGTTTAATTTCAAGGTTATTGCATGAAAAATAGTCCTGGTAACAATAAGAGGAGCCTAATTTACATGAGGTGATTAGAATGTCTCGTGATTGAAGAATTAAACCAATTCACATTTTTACAGAATGCAAACCATGATGAATGACTCCTTTCATTAACGGATTTAAATAGATTTATATTTTTAATGGTCTTTATACTTGTTTGATTCAATCAATATACTAGGTTGTTTAGCCACATGTGTTAATTTCATGATCAATGTGTCAAAAAGTGTGTTTGGAGTAAAAAAGGAGCATTGCTAATGAGAAATGGTCGGAGGTTGCCTCTAATTTTTAATTCAACAATTAATATCAATAAGAAATGAAATTCAAGATCTAGGACTCCATTGTTTGTTAAATCGAATGAATTCATGTTATAGATGGTCCATGGGCATTTTTTCCATAATGAATATAGTCATTAAGGATGAAGCAAAGTTTAATTTCAAAGTTATTGCATGAAAAATAGTCCTGGTAACAATAAGAGGAGCCTAATTTACATGAGGTGATTAGAATGTCTCGTGATTGAAGAATTAAAAACCAATTCACATTTTTACAGAATGCAAACCATGATGAATGACTCCTTTCATTAACGGATTTAAATAGATTTATATTTTTAATGGTCTTTATACTTGTTTGATTCAATCAATATACTAGGTTGTTTAGCCACATGTGTTAATTTCATGATCAATGTGTCAAAAAGTGTGTTTGGAGTAAAAAAGGAGCATTGCTAATGAGAAATGGTGGGAGGTTGCCTCTAATTTTTAATTCAACAATTAATATCAATAAGAAATGAAATTCAAGATCTAGGACTCCATTCTTCGTTAAATAGAATGAATTCATGTTATAGATGGTCCATGGGCATTTTTTCCATAATGAATATAGTCATTAAGGATGAAGCAAAGTTTAATTTCAAAGTTATTGCATGAAAAATAGTCCTGGTAACAATAAGAGGAGCCTAATTTACATGAGGTGATTAGAATGTCTCGTGATTTAAGAATTAATCCAATTCACATTTGTACAGAATGCAAACCATGATGAATGACTCCTTTCATACACAGTTTAAATAGATTTATATTTTTAATAGTCTTTATACCTGCTTGATTCCATCAATTTACTAGGTTGTTTAGCCACATGTGTTAATTTCATGATCAATGTGTCAAAAAGTGTGTTTGGAGTCAAAAAGGAGCATTGCTAATGAGAAATGGTGGGAGGTTGTCTCTAATTTTGAATTCAACAATTAACATCAATAAGAAAATGAAATTCAAGATCCAGGACTCCATTGTTTGTTAAATCGAATGAATTGATGTTATAGATGGTCCCATGGGCATTTTTTCCATAATGAATATAGTCATCAAGGATGAAGCAAAGTTTAATTTCAAGGTTATTGCATGAAAAATAGTCCTGGTAACAATAAGAGGAGCCTAATTTACATGAGGTGATTAGAATGTCTCGTGATTGAAGAATTAAACCAATTCACATTTTTACAGAATGCAAACCATGATGAATGACTCCTTTCATTAACGGATTTAAATAGATTTATATTTTTAATGGTCTTTATACTTGTTTGATTCAATCAATATATACTAGTTGTTTAGCCACATGTGTTAATTTCATCATCAATGTGTCAAAAAGTGTGTTTGGAGTCAAAAGAGGAGCATTGGTAATGAGAAATGATGGGAGGCTGTCTCTAATTTTGAATTCAACAATTAATATCAATAAGAAATGAAATTCATGATCCAGGACTCCATTGTTTGTTAAATCGAATGAATTCATGTTATAGATGGTCCAAGGGCATTTTTTTCCATAATGAATATAATCATTAAGGATGAAGCAAAATTTAATTTCAAGGTTATTGCATGAAAAGTAGTCCTGGTAACAATAAGAGGAGCCTAATTTACATGAGGTGATTAGAATGTCTCGTGATTTAAGAATTAAACCAGTTCACATTTGCACCGAATGCAAACCATGATGAATGGCTCCTTTGATCGACGGACTAAAATTGTTAGAGTTTTAATGGTCTTTATATTTGTTTTATTCCATCAATTTACTAGGTTGTTTAGCCACATGTGTTAATTTCATGATCAATGTGTCAAAAAGTGTGTTTGGAGTCAAAAAGGAGCATTGCTAATGAGAAATGGTGGGAGGTTGTCTCTAATTTTGAATTCAACAATTAATATCAATAAGAAATGAAATTCAAGATCCAGGACTCCATTGTTTGTTAAATCGAATGAATTGATGTTATAGATGGTCCATGGGCATTTTTTCCATAATGAATATAGTCATTAAGGATGAAGCAAAGTTTAATTTCAAGGTTATTGCATGAAAAATAGTCCCTGGTAACAATAAGAGGAGCCTAATTTACATGAGGTGATTAGAATGTCTCGTGATTGAAGAATTAAACCAATTCACATTTTTTACAGAATGCAAACCCATGATGAATGACTCCTTTCATTAACGGATTTAAATAGATTTATATTTTTAATGGTCTTTATACTTGTTTGATTCAATCAATATACTAGGTTGTTTAGCCACATGTGTTAATTTCATGATCAATGTGTCAAAAAGTGTGTTTGGAGTAAAAAAGGAGCATTGCTAATGAGAAATGGTCGGAGGTTGCCTCTAATTTTTAATTCAACAATTAATATCAATAAGAAATGAAATTCAAGATCTAGGACTCCATTGTTTGTTAAATCGAATGAATTCATGTTAGAGATGGTCCATGGACATTTTTTCCATAATGAATATAGTCATTAAGGATGAAGCAAAATTTAATTTCAAGGTTATTGCATGAAAAATAGTCCTGGTAACAATAAGAGGAGCCTAATTTACATGAGGTGATTAGAATGTCTCGTGATTTAACAATTAAACATGTTCACATTTGTACAGAATGCAAACCATGATGAATGACTCCTTTCATTGACGGATTTAAATAGATTTATATTTTTAATGGTCTTTATACTTGTTTGATTCCATCAATTTACTAGGTTGTTTAGCCACATGTGTTAATTTCATGATCAATGTGTCAAAAAGTGTGTTTGGAGTCAAAAAGCAGCATTGCTTATGTCAAATGGTGGGAGGTTGTCTCTAATTTTGAATTCAACAATTAATATCAATAAGAAATGAAATTCAAGATCCAGGACTCCATTCTTTGTTAAATACAATGAATTCATGTTATAGATGGTCCAAGGGCATTTTTTCCATAATGAATATAGTGATTAAGGATGAAGCAAAGTTTAATTTCAAGGTTATTGCATGAAAAATAGTCCTGGTAACATTAAGAGGAGCCTAATTTACATGAGGTGATTAGAATGTCTCGTGATTTAAGAATTAATCCAATTCACATTTGTACAGAATGCAAACCATGATGAATGACTCCTTTCATTGACAGATTTAAATAGATTTATATTTTTAATGGTCTTTATTCTAGTTTGATTCAATCAATATACTAGGTTTTTTAGCCACATGTGTTAATTTCATGATGAATGTGTCAAAAAGTGTGTTTGGAGTCAAAAAGGAGCATTGCTAATGAGAAATGGTGGGAGGTTGTCTCTAATTTTGAATTCAACAATTAATATGAATAAGAAATGAAATTCAAGATCCAGGACTCCATTGTTTGTTAAATCGAATGAATTCATGTTAGAGATGGTCCATGGACATTTTTTCCATAATGAATATAGTCATTAAGGATGAAGAAAAAATTTAATTTCAAGGTTATTGCATGAAAAATAGTCCTGGAAACAATAAGAGGAGCCTAATTTACATGAGGTGATTAGAATGTCTCGTGATTTAAGAATTAATCCAATTCTCATTTGTACAGAATGCAAACCATGATGAATGACTCCTTTCATTGACGGATTTAAATAGATTTATATTTTTAATGGACTTTATACTTGTTTGATTCCATCAATATAATAGGTTGTCGAGCCACATGTGTCAATTTCATGATCAATGTGTCAAAAAGTGTGTTTGGAGTCAAAAGAGGAGCATTGCTAATGAGAAATGATGGGAGGCTGTCTCTAATTTTGAATTCAACAATTAATATCAATAAGAAATGAAATTCAAGATCCAGGACTCCATTGTTTGTTAAATTGAATGAATTTATGTTATAGATGGTCCATGGGCATTTTTTCCATTATGAATATAGTCATTAAGGATGAAGCAAAATTTTATTTCAAGGTTATTGCATGAAAAATAGTCCTGGTAACAATAAGTGGAGCCTAATTTACATGAAGTGATTAGAATGTCTCGTGATTTAAGAATTAAACCTGTTCACATTTGTACAGAATTCAAACCATGATGAATGACTCCTTCGATTGACGGACTAAAATAGATTTAGAGTTTTAATGGTCTTTATACTTGCTTGATTCAATTAATATACTAGGTTGTTTAGCCATATGAGTTAATTTCATGATCAATGTGTCAAAAAGCGTGTTTGGAGTCAAAAGAAGAGCATTGCTAATGAGAAATGGTGGGAGGCTGTCAATAATTTTGAATTCAACAATTAATATCAATATGAAATGAAATTGAAGATCCAGGACTCCATTCTTTGTTAAATAGAATGAATTCATGTTATAGATGGTCCATGGCATTTATTCCATAATGAATATAGTCATTATGGATGAAGCAAAGTTTAATGTCAAGGTTATTGCATGAAAAATAGTCCTGGTAATAATAAGAGGAGCCTAATTTACATGAGGTGATTAGAATGTCTTGTTATTTAACAATTAAACCTGTTCACATTTGTACAGAATGCAAACAATGATGAATCACTCCTGTGATTGACGGACTAAAATAGATTTAGAGGTGTAATGGTCTTTATACTTGTTGGATTCAATCAATATACTAGGTTGTTTAGCAACATGTGTTAATTTCATGATCAATGTGTCAAAAAGTGTTTTTGGAATCCAAAGAGGAGCATTGCTAATGAGAAATGATGGGAGGCTGTCTCTAATTTTGAATTCAACAATTAATATCAATAAGAAATGAAATTCATGATCCAAGACTCCATTGTTTGTTAAATCGAATGAATTCATGTTATAGATGGTCCATGGGCATTTTTTCCATAATGAATATAGTCATTAAGGATGAAGGAAAGTTTAATTTCAAGGTTATTGCATGAAAAATAGTCATGGTAACAATAAGAGGAGCCTAATTTACATGACGTGATTAGAATGTCTCGTGATTTAACAATTAAACCTGTTCACACTTGTATAGAATGCAAACCATGACGAATGACTCCTTTGATTGTCAGACTAAAATAGATTTAGAGTTTTAATGGTCTTTATACTTGTTTGGTTCAATCAATATACAATGTTGTTTAGCCACATGTGTTAATTTCATGATCAATGTGTCAAAAAATGTGTTTGTATTGAAAAGAGGAGCTTTGCTAATGAGAAATGACGGGAGGATGTCTCTAATTTTGAATTCGACAATTAATATCAATAAGAAATGAAATTCAAGATCCAGGACTCCATTGTTTGTTAAATCGAATGAATTCATGTTATAGATGGTCCATGGGCATTTTTTCCATTATAAATAAAGTCATTAAGGATGACGCAAAATTTTATTTCAAGGTTATTGCATGAAAAATAGTCCTAGTAACAATAAGAGGAGCCTAATTTACATGAGGTGATTAGAATGTCTCATTATTTAAGAATTAAACCTGTTCACATTTGTACAGAATTCAAACCATGATGAATGACTCCTTCGATTGACGGACTAAAATAGATTTAGAGTTTTAATGGTCTTTATACTTGTTGGATTCAATCAATATGCTAGGTTGTTTAGCCACATGTGTTAATTTCATGATCAATGTGTCAAAAAGTGTGTTTGGAGTCAAAAGAGGAGCATTGGTAATGAGAAATGATGGGAGGCTGTCTCTAATTTTGAATTCAATAATTAATATCAATAAGAAATGAAATTCATGATCCACGACTCCATTGTTTGTTAAATCGAATGAATTCATGTTATAGATGGTCCATGGGCATTTTTTCCATAATTAATATAGTCATTAAGGATGAAGCAAAGTTTAATTTCAGGGTTATTGCATGAAAAATAGTCATGGTAACAATAATAGGAGACTCATTTACATGAGGTGATTAAAATGTCTCGTGATTTAACAATTAAACCTGTTCACATTTGTACAGAATGAAAACCATGATGAATGACTCCTTTGATTGACGGACTAAAATAGATTTAGAGTTTTAATGGTCTTTATACTTGTTTGATTCAATCAATATACTATGTTGTTTAGCCACATTTGTTAATTTCATGATCAAAGTGTCAAAAAGTGTGTTTGGATTGAAAAGAGGAGCATTGCTAATGAGAAATGATGGGAGGCTGTCTCTAATTTTGAATTCAGCAATTAATATCAATAAGAAATGAAATTCATGATCTAGGACTACATTGTTTGTTAAATCGAATGAATTCATGTTATAGATGGTCCATGAGCATTTTTTCCATAATGAATATGGGCATTAAGGATGAAGCAAAATTTAATTTCAAGGTTATTGCATGAAAAATAGTCCTGGAAAGAATAAGAGGATCCTAATTTACATGAGGTGATTAGAATGTCTCGTGATTTAAGAATTAATCCAATTCACATTTGTACAGAATGCAAACCATGATGAATTACACCTTTCATTGACGAATTTAAATAAATTTATATTTTTAATGGACTTTATACTTGTTTGATTCAATCAATATACTAGGTTGTCGAGCCACATGCGTCAATTTCATGATCAATGTGTCAAAAAGTGTGTTTACAGTCAAAAGAGAAGCATTTCTAATGAGAAATGATGGGAGGCTGTCTTTAATTTTGAATTCAACAATTAATATCAATAAGAAATGAAATTCAAGATGAAGGACTTTATTGTGTGTTAAATCGAATGAATTCATGTTATAGATGGTCCATGGGCATTTTTTTGATAATGAATATAGTCATTAAGGATGAAGCAGAAGTTAATTTCAAGGTTATTGCATGAAAAATAGTCCTGGTAACAATAAGAGGAGCCTCATTTACATGAGGTGATTAGAATGTCTCGTAATTTAAGAATTAAACATGTTCACATTTCTACGGAATGCAAACCATGATGAATGACTCCTTTGATTGACGGACTAAAATAGATTTAGAGTTTTAATGGTCTTTATACTTGCTAGATTCAATCAATATACTATGTTGTTTAGCCACATGTGTTAATTTCATGATCAATGTGTCAAAAAGTGTGTTTGGATTGAAAAGAGGAGCATTGCGAATGAGAAATGCTGGGAGGCTGTCTCTAATTTTGAATTCAATAATTAATATCAATAAGAAATGAAATTCATGATCCAGGACTTCATTGTTTGTTAAATTGAATGAATTCATGTTATAGATGGTCCATGGGCATTTTTTCCATAATGAATATAGTCATTAAGGATGAAGCAAAATTTAATCTCAAGGTTATTGCATGGAAAATAGTCTTAGAAACAATAAGAGGATCATAATTTACATGAGGTGATTAGAATGTTTCGTGATTTAAGAATTAATCTAATTCACATTTGTACAGAATGCAAACCATGATGAATGACTCCTTTCATTGACAGATTTAAATAGATTTATATTTTAAATGGTCTTTATACTTGTTTCATTCAATCAATATACTAGGTTGTTTAGCCACATGTGTTAATTTCATGATCAATGTGTCAAAAAGTGTGTTTGGAGTCAAAAAGGAGCATTGCTAATGAGAAATGGTGGGAGGTTATCTCTAATTTTGAATTCAACGATTAATATCAATAAGAAATGAAATTCAAGATCCAAGACGCCATTCTTCGTTAAATAGAATGAATTCATGTTATAGATGGTCCATGGGCATTTTTTCCATAATGAATATAGTCATTAAGGATGAAGCAAAGTTTAATTTCAAAGTTATTGCATGAAAAATAGTCCTGGTAACAATAAGAGGAGCCTAATTTACATGAGGTGATTAGAATGTCTCGTGATTTAAGAATTAATCCAATTCACAATTGTACAGAATGCAAACCATGATGAATGACTCCTTTCATTAATGGATTTAAATAGATTTATATTTTTAATGGTCTTTATACTTGGTTGATTCAATCAATATACTAGGTTGTTTAGCCACATGTGTTAATTTAATGATTAATGTGTCAAAAAGTGTGTTTGGAGTCAAAAGGGAGCATTGCTAATGAGAAATGGTGGCAGGTTGTCTCTAATTTTGAATTCAACAATTAATGTCAATAAGAAATGAAATTCAAGATCCAGGACTCCATTGTTTGTTAAATCGAATGAATTGATGTTATAGATTATCCATGGGCATTTTTTCCATTATCAATATAGTCATTAGGGATGAAGCAAAATTTTATTTCAAGGTTATTGCATTAAAAATAGTCCTGGTAACAATAAGAGGAGCCTAATTTACATGAGGTGATTAGATTGTCTTGTGATTTAAGAATTAAACCTGTTCACATTTGTACAGAATTCAAACCATGATGAATGACTCCTTCGATTGACGGACTAAAATAGATTTAGAGTTTTAATAGTCTTTATACTTGTTGGATTCAATCAATATGCTAGGTTGTTTAGCCACATGTGTTAATTTCATGATCAATGTGTCAAAAAGTGTGTTTGGAGTCAAAAGAGGAGCATTGTTAATGAGAAATGATGAGAGGCTGTCTCTAATTTTGAATTCAATAATTAATATCAATAAGAAATGAAATTCATGATCCACGACTCCATTGTTTGTTAAATCGAATGAATTCATGTTATAGATGGTCCATGGGCATTTTTTCCATAATAAATAAAGTCATTAAGGATGACGCAAAATTTTATTTTAAGGTTATTGCATGAAAAATAGTCCTGGTAACAATAAGAGGAGCCTAATTTACATGAGGTGATTAGAATGTCTCATTATTTAAGAATTAAACCTGTTCACATTTGTACAGAATTCAAACCATGATGAATGACTCCTTCGATTGACGGACTAAAATAGATTTAGAGTTTTAAGGGTCTTTATACTTGTTGGATTCAATCAATATGCTAGGTTGTTTAGCCACATGTGTTAATTTCATGATCAATGTGTCAAAAAGTGTGTTTGGAGTCAAAAGAGGAGCATTGGTAATGAGAAATGATGGGAGGCTGTCTCTAATTTTGAATTCAATAATTAATATCAATAAGAAATGAAATTCATGATCCACGACTCCATTGTTTGTTTAAATCGAATGAATTCATGTTATAGATGGTCCATGGGCATTTTTTCCATAATTAATATAGTCATTAAGGATGAAGCAAAGTTTAATTTCAGGGTTATTGCATGAAAAATAGTCATGGTAACAATAATAGGAGCCTCATTTACATGAGGTGATTAAAATGTCTCGTGATTTAACAATTAAACCTGTTCACATTTGTACAGAATGAAAACCATGATGAATGACTCCTTTGATTGACGGACTAAAATAGATTTAGAGTTTTAATGGTCTTTATACTTGTTTGATTCAATCAATATACTATGTTGTTTAGCCACATTTGTTAATTTCATGATCAAAGTGTCAAAAAGTGTGTTTGGATTGAAAAGAGGAGCATTGCTAATGAGAAATGATGGGAGGCTGTCTCTAATTTTGAATTCAGCAATTAATATCAATAAGAAATGAAATTCATGATCTAGGACTACATTGTTTGTTAAATCGAATGAATTCATGTTATAGATGGTCCATGAGCATTTTTTCCATAATGAATATGGGCATTAAGGATGAAGCAAAATTTAATTTCAAGGTTATTGCATGAAAAATAGTCCTGGAAAGAATAAGAGGATCCTAATTTACATGAGGTGATTAGAATGTCTCGTGATTTAAGAATTAATCCAATTCACATTTGTACAGAATGCAAACCATGATGAATTACACCTTTCATTGACGAATTTAAATAAATTTATATTTTTAATGGACTTTATACTTGTTTGATTCAATCAATATACTAGGTTGTCGAGCCACATGCATCAATTTCATGATCAATGTGTCAAAAAGTGTGTTTACAGTCAAAAGAGAAGCATTTCTAATGAGAAATGATGGGATGCTGTCTTTAATTTTGAATTCAACAATTAATATCAATAAGAAATGAAATTCAAGATGAAGGACTTTATTGTATGTTAAATCGAATGAATTCATGTTATAGATGGTCCATGGGCATTTTTTTGATAATGAATATAGTCATTAAGGATGAAGCAGAAGTTAATTTCAAGGTTATTGCATGAAAAATAGTCCTGGTAACAATAAGAGGAGCCTCATTTACATGAGGTGATTAGAATGTCTCGTAATTTAAGAATTAAACATGTTCACATTTCTACGGAATGCAAACCATGATGAATGACTCCTTTGATTGACGGACTAAAATAGATTTAGAGTTTTAATGGTCTTTATACTTGCTAGATTCAATCAATATACTATGTTGTTTAGCCACATGTGTTAATTTCATGATCAATGTGTCAAAAAGTGTGTTTGGATTGAAAAGAGGAGCATTGCGAATGAGAAACGCTGGGAGGCTGTCTCTAATTTTGAATTCAATAATTAATATCAATAAGAAATGAAATTCATGATCCAGGACTTCATTGTTTGTTAAATTGAATGAATTCATGTTATAGATGGTCCATGGGCATTTTTTCCATAATGAATATAGTCATTAAGGATGAAGCAAAATTTAATCTCAAGGTTATTGCATGGAAAATAGTCCTAGAAACAATAAGAGGATCATAATGTACATGAGGTGATTAGAATGTTTCGTGATTTAAGAATTAATCTAATTCACATTTGTACAGAATGCAAACCATGATGAATGACTCCTTTCATTGACAGATTTAAATAGATTTATATTTTAAATGGTCTTTATACTTGTTTCATTCAATCAATATACTAGGTTGTTTAGCCACATGTGTTAATTTCATGATCAATGTGTCAAAAAGTGTGTTTGGAGTCAAAAAGGAGCATTGCTAATGAGAAATGGTGGGAGGTTATCTCTAATTTTGAATTCAACGATTAATATCAATAAGAAATGAAATTCAAGATCCAAGACTCCATTCTTCGTTAAATAGAATGAATTCATGTTATAGATGGTCCATGGGCATTTTTTCCATAATGAATATAGTCATTAAGGATGAAGCAAAGTTTAATTTCAAAGTTATTGCATGAAAAATAGTCCTGGTAACAATAAGAGGAGCCTAATTTACATGAGGTGATTAGAATGTCTCGTGATTTAAGAATTAATCCAATTCACAATTGTACAGAATGCAAACCATGATGAATGACTCCTTTCATTAATGGATTTAAATAGATTTATATTTTTAATGGTCTTTATACTTGGTTGATTCAATCAATATACTAGGTTGATTAGCCACATGTGTTAATTTCATGATTAATGTGTCAAAAAGTGTGTTTGGAGTCAAAAGGGAGCATTGCTAATGAGAAATGGTGGCAGGTTGTCTCTAATTTTGAATTCAACAATTAATGTCAATAAGAAATGAAATTCAAGATCCAGGACTCCATTGTTTGTTAAATCGAATGAATTGATGTTATAGATTATCCATGGGCATTTTTTCCATTATCAATATAGTCATTAAGGATGAAGCAAAATTTTATTTCAAGGTTATTGCATTAAAAATAGTCCTGGTAACAATAAGAGCAGCCTAATTTACATGAGGTGATTAGATTGTCTTGTGATTTAAGAATTAAACCTGTTCACATTTGTACAGAATTCAAACCATGATGAATGACTCCTTCGATTGACGGACTAAAATAGATTTAGAGTTTTAATGGTCTTTATACTTCTTGGATTCAATCAATATGCTAGGTTGTTTAGCCACATGTGTTAATTTCATGATCAATGTGTCAAAAAGTGTGTTTGGAGTCAAAAGAGGAGCATTGTTAATGAGAAATGATGAGAGGCTGTCTCTAATTTTGAATTCAATAATTAATATCAATAATAAATGAAATTCATGATCCACGACTCCATTGTTTGTTAAATCGAATGAATTCATGTTATAGATGGTCCATGGGCATTTTTTCCATAATTAATATAGTCATTAAGGATGAAGCAAAGTTTAATTTCAAGGTTATTGCATGAAAAATAGTCATGGTAACAATAATAGGAGCCTCATTCACATGAGGTTATTAGAATGTCTCGTGATTTAACAATTAAACCTATTCACATTTGTACAGAATGCAAACCATGATGAATGACTCCTTTGATTGACGGACTAAAATAGATTTAGAGTTTTAATGGTCTTTATACTTGTTTGATTCAATCAATATACTATGTTGTTTAGCCACATTTGTTAATTTCATGATCAAAGTGTCAAAAAGTGTGTTTCGATTGAAAAGAGGAGAATTGCTAATGAGAAATGATGGGAGGCTGGCTCTAATTTTGAATTCAGCAATTAATATCAATAAGAAATGAAATTCAAGATCCAGGACTCCATTGTTTGTTAAATCGAATGAATTCATGTTATAGATGGTCCATGGGCATTTTTTCCATAATGAATATAGTCATTAAGGATGAAGCAAAATTTAATTTCAAGGTTATTGCATGAAAAATAGTCCTAGAAAGAATAAGAGGATCCTAATTTACATGAGGTGATTAGAATGTCTCGTGATTTAAGAATTAATCCAATTCACATTTGTACAGAATGCAAACCATGATGAATGACTCCTTTCATTGACAGATTTAAATAGATTTATATTTTTAATGGTCTTTATACTTGTTTGATTCAATCAATATATTAGGTTGTTTAGTCACATGTGATAATTTCATGATCAATGTGTCAAAAAGTTTGTTTGGAGTCAAAAAGGAGCATTGCTAATGAGAAATGGTGGGAGGTTGTCTCTAATTTTTAATTCAACAATTAATATCCATAAGCAATGAAATTCATGATCCAGGATTCCATTTTTTTTTGTTAAATCGAATGAATTCATGTTATAGATGGTCCATGGGCATTTTTTTCATAATGAATGTAGTCATTAAGGAAGAAGCAAAATTTAATTTCAAGGTTATTGCTTGAGAAATAGTCTTGGAAACAATAAGAGGATCCTAATTTACATGAGGTGATTAGAAGGTCTCGTGATTTAAGAATTAATCCAATTCACATTGGTACAGAATGCAAACCATGATGAATGACTCCTTTCATTAAAGGATTTAAATAGATTTCTATTCTTAATGGTCTTTATACTTGTTTGATTCAATCAATATACTAGGTTGTTTAGCCACATGTGTTAATTTCATGATCAATGTGTCAAAAAGTGTGTTTGGAGTCAAAAAGGAGCATTGCTAATGAGAAATGGTGGGAGGTTGTCTCTAATTTTGAATTCAACAATTAATATCAATAAGAAATGAAATTCAAGATCCAGGACTCCATTGTTTGTTAAATCGAATGAATTCATGTTATAGATGGTCCATGGGCATTTTTTCCATAATGAATGTAGTCATTAAGGATGAAGCAAAATTTTATTTCAAGGTTATTGCACGAGAAATAGTCCTGGAAACAATAAGAGGATCCTAATTTACAATAGGTGATTAGAAGGTCTCATGATTTAAGAATTAATCCAATTCACATTGGTACAGAATGCAAACCATGATGAATGACTCCTTTCATTCACGGATTTAAATAGATTTATATTTTTAATGGTCTTTATACTTGTTTGATTCAATCAATATACTAGGTTGTCGAGCCACATGTGTCAATTTCATGATCAATGTGTCAAAAAGTGTGTGTTCGGAGTCAAAAGAGGATCATTGCTAATGAGAAATGATGAGAGGCTGTCTCTAATTTGGAATTCAAACAATTAATATAAATAAGAAATTAAATTCAAGATCCAGGACTCCATTCTTTGTTAAATCGAATGAATTTATGTTATAGATGGTCCATGGGCATTTTTTCCATTATGAATATAGTCATTAAGGATGAAGCAAAATTTTATTTCAAGGTTATTGCATGAAAAATAGTCCTGGTAACAATAAGAGGAGCCTAATTTACATGAGGTGATTAGATTGTCTTGTGATTTAAGAATTAAACCTGTTCACATTTGTACAGAATTCAAACCATGATGAATGACTCCTTCGATTGACGGACTAAAATAGATTTAGAGTTTTAATGGTCTTTATACTTATTGGATTCAATCAATATGCTAGGTTGTTTAGCCACATGTGTTAATTTCATGATCAATGTGTCAAAAAGTGTGTTTGGAGTCAAAAGAGGAGCATTGTTAATGAGAAATGATGAGAGGCTGTCTCTAATTTTGAATTCAATAATTAATATCAATAAGAAATGAAATTCATGATCCACGACTCCATTGTTTGCTAAATCGAATGAATTCATGTTATAGATGGTCCATGGGCATTTTTTCCATAATTAATATAGTCATTAAGGATGAAGCAAAGTTTAATTTCAAGGTTATTGCATGAAAAATAGTCATGGTAACAATAATATGAGCCTCATTCACATGAGGTTATTAGAATGTCTCGTGATTTAACAATTAAACCTATTCACATTTGTACAGAATGCAAACCATGATGAATGACTCCTTTGATTGACGGACTAAAATAGATTTAGAGTTTTAATGGTCTTTATACTTGTTTGATTCAATCAATATACTATGTTGTTTAGCCACATTTGTTAATTTCATGATCAAAGTGTCAAAAAGTGTGTTTCGATTGAAAAGAGGAGAATTGCTAATGAGAAATGATGGGAGGCTGGCTCTAATTTTGAATTCAGCAATTAATATCAATAAGAAATGAAATTCAAGATCCAGGACTCCATTGTTTGTTAAATCGAATGAATTCATGTTATAGATGGTCCATGGGCATTTTTTTTCCATAATGAATATAGTCATTAAGGATGAAGCAAAATTTAATTTCAAGGTTATTGCATGAAAAATAGTCCTAGAAAAGAATAAGAGGATCCTAATTTACATGAGGTGATTAGAATGTCTCGTGATTTAAGAATTAATCCAATTCACATTTGTACAGAATGCAAACCATGATGAATGACTCCTTTCATTGACAGATTTAAATGGATTTATATTTTTAATGGTCTTTATACTTGTTTGATTCAATCAATATATATTAGGTTGTTTAGTCACATGTGATAATTTCATGATCAATGTGTCAAAAAGTTTGTTTGGAGTCAAAAAGGAGCATTGCTAATGAGAAATGGTGGGAGGTTGTCTCTAATTTTTAATTCAACAATTAATATCCATAAGCAATGAAATTCATGATCCAGGATTCCATTTTTTTGTTAAATCGAATGAATTCATGTTATAGATGGTCCATGGGCATTTTTTTCATAATGAATGTAGTCATTAAGGAAGAAGCAAAAAATTTAATTTCAAGGTTATTGCTTGAGAAATAGTCTTGGAAACAATAAGAGGATCCTAATTTACATGAGGTGATTAGAAGGTCTCGTGATTTAAGAATTAATCCAATTCACATTGGTACAGAATGCAAACCATGATGAATGACTCCTTTCATTAAAGGATTTAAATAGATTTCTATTCTTAATGGTCTTTATACTTGTTTGATTCAATCAATATACTAGGTTGTTTAGCCACATGTGTTAATTTCATGATCAATGTGTCAAAAAAGTGTGTTTGGAGTCAAAAAGGAGCATTGCTAATGAGAAATGGTGGGAGGTTGTCTCTAATTTTGAATTCAACAATTAATATCAATAAGAAATGAAATTCAAGATCCAGGACTCCATTGTTTGTTAAATCGAATGAATTCATGTTATAGATGGTCCATGGGCATTTTTTTCCATAATGAATGTAGTCATTAAGGATGAAGCAAAATTTTTATTTCAAGGTTATTGCACGAGAAATAGTCCTGGAAACAATAAGAGGATCCTAATTTACAATAGGTGATTAGAAGGTCTCATGATTTAAGAATTAATCCAATTCACATTGGTACAGAATGCAAACCATGATGAATGACTCCTTTCATTCACGGATTTAAATAGATTTATATTTTTAATGGTCTTTATACTTGTTTTGATTCAATCAATATACTAGGTTGTCGAGCCACATGTGTCAATTTCATGATCAATGTGTCAAAAAAGTGTGTTCGGAGTCAAAAGAGGATCATTGCTAATGAGAAATGATGAGAGGCTGTCTCTAATTTGGAATTCAACAATTAATATAAATAAGAAATTAAATTCAAGATCCAGGACTCCATTCTTTGTTAAATCGAATGAATTTATGTTATAGATGGTCCATGGGCATTTTTTCCATTATGAATATAGTCATTAAGGATGAAGCAAAATTTTATTTCAAGGTTATTGCATGAAAAATAGTCCTGGTAACAATAAGAGGAGCCTAATTTACATGAGGTGATTAGATTGTCTTGTGATTTAAGAATTAAACCTGTTCACATTTGTACAGAATTCAAACCATGATGAATGACTCCTTCGATTGACGGACTAAAATAGATTTAGAGTTTTAATGGTCTTTATACTTATTGGATTCAATCAATATGCTAGGTTGTTTAGCCACATGTGTTAATTTCATGATCAATGTGTCAAAAAGTGTGTTTGGAATCAAAAGAGGAGCATTGTTAATGAGAAATGATGAGAGGCTGTCTCTAATTTTGAATTCAATAATTAATATCAATAAGAAATGAAATTCATGATCCACGACTCCATTGTTTGCTAAATCGAATGAATTCATGTTATAGATGGTCCATGGGCATTTTTTCCATAATTAATATAGTCATTAAGGATGAAGCAAAGTTTAATTTCAAGGTTATTGCATGAAAAATAGTCATGGTAACAATAATATGAGCCTCATTCACATGAGGTTATTAGAATGTCTCGTGATTTAACAATTAAACCTATTCACATTTGTACAAAATGCAAACCATGATGAATGACTCCTTTGATTGACGGACTAAAATAGATTTAGAGTTTTAATGGTCTTTATACTTGTTTGATTCAATCAATATACTATGTTGTTTAGCCACATTTGTTAATTTCATGATCAAAGTGTCAAAAAGTGTGTTTCGATTGAAAAGAGGAGAATTGCTAATGAGAAATGATGGGAGGCTGGCTCTAATTTTGAATTCAGCAATTAATATCAATAAGAAATGAAATTCAAGATCCAGGACTCCATTGTTTGTTAAATCGAATGAATTCATGTTATAGATGGTCCATGGGCATTTTTTCCATAATGAATATAGTCATTAAGGATGAAGCAAAATTTAATTTCAAGGTTATTGCATGAAAAATAGTCCTAGAAAGAATAAGAGGATCCTAATTTACATGAGGTGATTAGAATGTCTCGTGATTTAAGAATTAATCCAATTCACATTTGTACAGAATGCAAACCATGATGAATGACTCCTTTCATTGACAGATTTAAAATAGATTTATATTTTTTAATGGTCTTTATACTTGTTTGATTCAATCAATATATTAGGTTGTTTAGTCACATGTGATAATTTCATGATCAATGTGTCAAAAAGTTTGTTTGGAGTCAAAAAGGAGCATTGCTAATGAGAAATGGTGGGAGGTTGTCTCTAATTTTTAATTCAACAATTAATATCCATAAGCAATGAAATTCATGATCCAGGATTCCATTTTTTGTTAAATCGAATGAATTCATGTTATAGATGGTCCATGGGCATTTTTTTCATAATGAATGTAGTCATTAAGGAAGAAGCAAAATTTAATTTCAAGGTTATTGCTTGAGAAATAGTCTTGGAAACAATAAGAGGATCCTAAATTTACATGAGGTGATTAGAAGGTCTCGTGATTTAAGAATTAATCCAATTCACATTGGTACAGAATGCAAACCATGATGAATGACTCCTTTCATTAAAGGATTTAAATAGATTTCTATTCTTAATGGTCTTTATACTTGTTTGATTCAATCAATATACTAGGTTGTTTAGCCACATGTGTTAATTTCATGATCAATGTGTCAAAAAGTGTGTTTGGAGTCAAAAAGGAGCATTGCTAATGAGAAATGGTGGGAGGTTGTCTCTAATTTTGAATTCAACAATTAATATCAATAAGAAATGAAATTCAAGATCCAGGACTCCATTGTTTGTTAAATCGAATGAATTCATGTTATAGATGGTCCATGGGCATTTTTTTCCATAATGAATGTAGTCATTAAGGATGAAGCAAAATTTTATTTCAAGGTTATTGCACGAGAAATAGTCCTGGAAACAATAAGAGGATCCTAATTTACAATAGGTGATTAGAAGGTCTCATGATTTAAGAATTAATCCAATTCACATTGGTACAGAATGCAAACCATGATGAATGACTCCTTTCATTCACGGGATTTAAATAGATTTATATTTTTAATGGTCTTTATACTTGTTTGATTCAATCAATATACTAGGTTGTCGAGCCACATGTGTCAATTTCATGATCAATGTGTCAAAAAGTGTGTTCGGAGTCAAAAGAGGATCATTGCTAATGAGAAATGATGAGAGGCTGTCTCTAATTTGGAATTCAACAATTAATATAAATAAGAAATTAAATTCAAGATCCAGGACTCCATTCTTTGTTAAATCGAATGAATTTATGTTATAGATGGTCCATGGGCATTTTTTCCATTATGAATATAGTCATTAAGGATGAAGCAAAATTTTATTTCAAGGTTATTGCATGAAAAATAGTCCTGGTAACAATAAGAGGAGCCTAATTTACATGAGGTGATTAGATTGTCTTGTGATTTAAGAATTAAACCTGTTCACATTTGTACAGAATTCAAACCATGATGAATGACTCCTTCGATTGACGGACTAAAATAGATTTAGAGTTTTAATGGTCTTTATACTTATTGGATTCAATCAATATGCTAGGTTGTTTAGCCACATGTGTTAATTTCATGATCAATGTGTCAAAAAGTGTGTTTGGAGTCAAAAAGAGGAGCATTGTTAATGAGAAATGATGATGAGAGGCTGTCTCTAATTTTGAATTCAATAATTAATATCAATAAGAAATGAAATTCATGATCCACGACTCCATTGTTTGCTAAATCGAATGAATTCATGTTATAGATGGTCCATGGGCATTTTTTCCATAATTAATATAGACATTAAGGATGAAGCAAAGTTTAATTTCAAGGTTATTGCATGAAAAATAGTCATGGTAACAATAATATGAGCCTCATTCACATGAGGTTATTAGAATGTCTCGTGATTTAACAATTAAACCTATTCACATTTGTACAGAATGCAAACCATGATGAATGACTCCTTTGATTGACGGACTAAAATAGATTTAGAGTTTTAATGGTCTTTATACTTGTTTGATTCAATCAATATACTATGTTGTTTAGCCACATTTGTTTAATTTCATGATCAAAGTGTCAAAAAAAGTGTGTTTCGATTGAAAAGAGAGATTGAATTGCTAATGAGAAATGATGGGAGGCTGGCTCTAATTTTGAATTCAGCAATTAATATCAATAAGAAATGAAATTCAAGATCCAGGACTCCATTGTTTGTTAAATCGAATGAATTCATGTTATAGATGGTCCATGGGCATTTTTTCCATAATGAATATAGTCATTAAGGATGAAGCAAAATTTAATTTCAAGGTTATTGCATGAAAAATAGTCCTAGAAAGAATAAGAGGATCCTAATTTACATGAGGTGATTAGAATGTCTCGTGATTTAAGAATTAATCCAATTCACATTTGTACAGAATGCAAACCATGATGAATGACTCCTTTCATTGACAGATTTAAATAGATTTATATTTTTAATGGTCTTTATACTTGTTTGATTCAATCAATATATTAGGTTGTTTAGTCACATGTGATAATTTCATGATCAATGTGTCAAAAAGTTTGTTTGGAGTCAAAAAGGAGCATTGCTAATGAGAAATGGTGGGAGGTTGTCTCTAATTTTTAATTCAACAATTAATATCCATAAGCAATGAAATTCATGATCCAGGATTCCATTTTTTGTTAAATCGAATGAATTCATGTTATAGATGGTCCATGGGCATTTTTTTCATAATGAATGTAGTCATTAAGGAAGAAGCAAAATTTAATTTCAAGGTTATTGCTTGAGAAATAGTCTTGGAAACAATAAGAGGATCCTAATTTACATGAGGTGATTAGAAGGTCTCGTGATTTAAGAATTAATCCAATTCACATTGGTACAGAATGCAAACCATGATGAATGACTCCTTTCATTAAAGGATTTAAATAGATTTCTATTCTTAATGGTCTTTATACTTGTTTGATTCAATCAATATACTAGGTTGTTTAGCCACATGTGTTAATTTCATGATCAATGTGTCAAAAAGTGTGTTTGGAGTCAAAAAGGAGCATTGCTAATGAGAAATGGTGGGAGGTTGTCTCTAATTTTGAATTCAACAATTAATATCAATAAGAAATGAAATTCAAGATCCAGGACTCCATTGTTTGTTAAATCGAATGAATTCATGTTATAGATGGTCCATGGGCATTTTTTCCATAATGAATGTAGTCATTAAGGATGAAGCAAAATTTTATTTCAAGGTTATTGCACGAGAAATAGTCCTGGAAACAATAAGAGGATCCTAATTTACAATAGGTGATTAGAAGGTCTCATGATTTAAGAATTAATCCAATTCACATTGGTACAGAATGCAAACCATGATGAATGACTCCTTTCATTCACGGATTTAAATAGATTTATATTTTTAATGGTCTTTATACTTGTTTGATTCAATCAATATACTAGGTTGTCGAGCCACATGTGTCAATTTCATGATCAATGTGTCAAAAAGTGTGTTCGGAGTCAAAAGAGGATCATTGCTAATGAGAAATGATGAGAGGCTGTCTCTAATTTGGAATTCAACAATTAATATAAATAAGAAATTAAATTCAAGATCCAGGACTCCATTCTTTGTTAAATCGAATGAATTTATGTTATAGATGGTCCATGGGCATTTTTTCCATTATGAATATAGTCATTAAGGATGAAGCAAAATTTTATTTCAAGGTTATTGCATGAAAAATAGTCCTGGTAACAATAAGAGGAGCCTAATTTACATGAGGTGATTAGATTGTCTTGTGATTTAAGAATTAAACCTGTTCACATTTGTACAGAATTCAAACCATGATGAATGACTCCTTCGATTGACGGACTAAAATAGATTTAGAGTTTTAATGGTCTTTATACTTATTGGATTCAATCAATATGCTAGGTTGTTTAGCCACATGTGTTAATTTCATGATCAATGTGTCAAAAAGTGTGTTTGGAGTCAAAAGAGGAGCATTGGTAATGAGAAATGATGAGAGGATGTCTCTAATTTTGAATTCAATAATTAATATCAATAAGAAATGAAATTCATGATCCACGACTCCATTGTTTGTTAAATCGAATGAATTCATGTTATAGATGGTCCATGGGCATTTTTTCCATAATTAATATAGTCATTAAGGATGAAGCAAAGTTTAATTTCAAGGTTATTGCATGAAAAATAGTCATGGTAACAATAATAGGAGCCTCATTTACATGAGGTTATTAGAATGTCTCGTGATTTAACAATTAAACCTATTCACATTTGTACAGAATGCAAACCATGATGAATGACTCCTTTGATTGACGGACTAAAATAGATTTAGAGTTTTAATGGTCTTTATACTTGTTTGATTCAATCAATATACTATGTTGTTTAGCCACATTTGTTAATTTCATGATCAAAGTGTCAAAAAGTGCGTTTCGATTGAAAAGAGGAGCATTGCTAATGAGAAATGATGGGAGGCTGTCTCTAATTTTGAATTCAGCAATTAATATCAAGAAGAAATGAAATTCAAGATCCAGGACTCCATTGTTTGTTAAATCGAATGAATTCTAATAAGAGGATCCTAATTTACATGAGGTGATTAGAATGTCTCGTGATTTAAGAATTAATCCAATTCACATTTGTACAGAATGCAAACCATGATGAATGACTCCTTTCATTGACGGATTTAAATAGATTTATATTTTTAATGGTCTTTATACTTGTTTGATTCAATCAATATACTAGGTTGTTTAGCCACATGTGTTAATTTGATGATCAATGTGTCAAAAAGTGTGTTTGGAGTCAAAAAGGAAGCATTGCTAATGAGAAATGATGGGAGGCTGTCTCTAATTTTGAATTCAACAATTAATATCAATAAGAAATGAAATTCAAGATGAAGGACTTTATTGTTTGTTAAATCGAATGAATTCTTGTTATAGATGATCCATGGGAATTTTTTCCATAATGAATATAGTCATTAAGGATGAAGCAACGTTTAATTTGAAGGTTATTGCATGAAAAATAGTCCTGGTAAGAATAAGAGGAGCTGAATTTACATGAGCTCATTAGAATGTCTCGTGATTTAACAATTAAACCTATTCACATTTCTAAGGAATGAAAACCATGATGAATGACTCCTTTGATTGACGGACTAAAATAGATTTAGAGTTTTAATGGTCTTTATACTTGTTGGATTCAATCAATATACCAGGTTGTTTAGCCACATGTGTTAATTTCATGATCAATGTGTCAAAAAGTGTGTTTGAAGTCAAAAAGGAGCATTGCTAATGAGAAATGATGGGAGGTTGTCTCTAATTATGAATTCAACAATTAATATCAATAAGAAATGAAATTCAGGATGAAGGACATTATTGTTTGTTAAATCGAATGAATTCATGTTATGGATGGTCCATGGGCATTTTTTCCATAATGAATATAGTCATTAAGCATGAAGCAAAATTTAATTTCAAGGTTATTGCATGAAAAATAGTCCTAGAAACAATAAGAGGATCCTAATTTACATGAGGTGATTAGAATGTCTCGTGATTTAACAATTAATCCAATTCACATTTTTACAGAATGCAAACCATGATGAATGACAACTTTCATTAACGGATGTAAATAGATTTATATTTTTCATGGTCTTTATACATGTTTGATTCAATCAATATACTAGGTTGTTTAGCCACATGTGTTAATTTCATGATCAATGTGTCAACAAGTGTGTTTGGAGTCAAAAGAGGAGCATTGCTAATGAGAAATGATGGGAGGCTTTCTCTAATTTTGAATTCAACAATTAAGATCAATAAGAAATGAAATTCATGATCTAGGATTCCATTGTTTGTTAATTCGAATGAATTCATGTTATAGATGGTCAATGGCATTTTTTCCATAATGAATATAGTCATTAAGGATGAAGCAAAATTTTATTTCAAGGTTATTGCATGAAAAATAGTCCTGGAAACAATAAGAGGATCCTAATTTACATGAGGTGATTAGAATGTCTCGTGATTTAAGAATTAATCCAATTCAAATTTGTACAGAATGCAAACCATGATGAACGACTCCTTTCATTTAAGGATTTAAATAGATTTATATTTTTAATGGTCTCTATACTTGTTTGATTCAATCAATATACTAGGTTGTTTAGCCACATGTGTTAATTTCATGATCAATGTGTCAAAAATTGTGTTTGGAGTAAAAAAGGAGCATTGCTAATGAGAAATGATGGGAGGTTGTCTCTAATTATGAATTCAACAATTAATATCAATAAGAAATGAAATTCGAGATCTACGACTCCATTGTCTGTTAAATCGAATGAATTCATGTTATAGATGGTCCTTGGACATTTTTTCCATAAGGAATATAGTCATTAAGGATGAAGCAGAAGTTAATTTCAAGGTTATTGCATGAAAAATAGTCTCGATAAGAATAAGAGGAGCCTCATTTACATGAGGTGATTAGAATGTCTCGTGATTTAAGAATTAAACATGTTCACATTTCTACGGAATGCAAACCATGATGAATGACTCCTTTGATTGACGGACTAAAATAGATTTAGAGTTTTAATGGGCTTTATACTTGTTGGCTTCAATCAATATACTAGGTTGTTTAGCCACATGTGTTAATTTCATGATCAATGTGTCAAAAAGTGTGTTTGGAGTCAAGAGAGGAGCATTGCTAATGAGAAATGGTGGGAGGTTGTCTCTAATTTTGAATTCAACAATTAATATCAATAAGAAATGAAATTCATGATCCAGGACTCCATTGTTTGTTAAATCGAATGAATTCATGTTATAGATGGTCCATGGGCATTTTTTCCATAATGAATGTAGTCATTAAGGATGAAGCAAAATTTTATTTCAAGGTTATTGCACGAGAAATAGTCCTGGAAACAATAAGAGGATCCTAATTTACAATAGGTGATTAGAAGGTCTCATGATTTAAGAATTAATCCAATTCACATTGGTACAGAATGCAAACCATGATGAATGACTCCTTTCATTCACGGATTTAAATAGATTTATATTTTTAATGGTCTTTATACTTGTTTGATTCAATCAATATACTAGGTTGTCGAGCCACATGTGTCAATTTCATGATCAATGTGTCAAAAAGTGTGTTCGGAGTCAAAAGAGGATCATTGCTAATGAGAAATGATGAGAGGTTGTCTCTAATTTGGAATTCAACAATTAATATAAAAATAAGAAATTAAATTCAAGATCCAGGCTCCATTCTTTGTTAAATCGAATGAATTTATGTTATAGATGGTCCATGGGCATTTTTTCCATTATGAATATAGTCATTAAGGATGAAGCAAAATTTTATTTCAAGGTTATTGCATGAAAAAAATAGTCCTGGTAACAATAAGAGGAGCCTAATTTACATGAGGTGATTAGATTGTCTTGTGATTTAAGAATTAAACCTGTTCACATTTGTACAGAATTCAAACCATGATGAATGACTCCTTCGATTGACGGACTAAAATAGATTTAGAGTTTTAATGGTCTTTATACTTATTGGATTCAATCAATATGCTAGGTTGTTTAGCCACATGTGTTAATTTCATGATCAATGTGTCAAAAAGTGTGTTTGGAGTCAAAAGAGGAGCATTGGTAATGAGAAATGATGAGAGGATGTCTCTAATTTTGAATTCAATAATTAATATCAATAAGAAATGAAATTCATGATCCACGACTCCATTGTTTGTTAAATCGAATGAATTCATGTTATAGATGGTCCATGGGCATTTTTTCCATAATTAATATAGTCATTAAGGATGAAGCAAAGTTTAATTTCAAGGTTATTGCATGAAAAATAGTCATGGTAACAATAATAGGAGCCTCATTTACATGAGGTTATTAGAATGTCTCGTGATTTAACAATTAAACCTATTCACATTTCTACGGAATGCAAACCATGATGAATGACTCCTTTGATTGACGGACTAAAATAGATTTAGAGTTTTAATGGGCTTTATACTTGTTGGCTTCAATCAATATACTAGGTTGTTTAGCCACATGTGTTAATTTCATGATCAATGTGTCAAAAAGTGTGTTTGGAGTCAAGAGAGGAGCATTGCTAATGAGAAATGGTGGGAGGTTGTCTCTAATTTTGAATTCAACAATTAATATCAATAAGAAATGAAATTCATGATCCAGGACTCCATTGTTTGTTAAATCGAATGAATTCATGTTATAGATGTTCCATGGGCAATTTTTTCCATAATCAATATTATCATTAAGGATGAAGCAAAATTTAATTTCAAGGTTATGGCATGAAAAATTGTCCTGGTAACAATAAGAGGAGCCTAATTTACATGAGGTGATTAGAATGTCTCGTGATTGAAGAATTAAACCAATTCACATTTTTACAGAATGCAAACCATGATGAATGACTCCTTTCATTAACCGATTTAAATAGATTTATATTTTTAATGGTCTTTATACTTGTTTGATTCATTCAATATACTAGGTTGTTTAGCCACATGTGTTAATTTCATGATCAATGTGTCAAAAAGTGTGTTTGGAGTCAAAAGAGGAGCATTGCTAATGAGAAATGATGGGAGGTTTTCTCTAATTTTGAATGACACAATTAATATCAATAAGAAATGAAATTCATGATCCAGGACTCAGTTGTTTGTTAAATCGAATGAATTCATGTTATAGATGGTCCATGGGCATTTTTTCCATAATGAATATAGTCATTAAGGATGAAGCAAAATTTAATTTCAAGGTTATGGCATGAAAAATAGTCCTGGAAACAATAAGAGGATCCTAATTTACATGAGGTGATTAGAATGTCTCGTGATTTAAGAATTAATCCAATTCACATTTATACAGAATGCAAACCATGATGAATGACTCCTTTCATTTACGGATTTAAATAGATTTATATTTTTAATGGTTTCTATACTTGTTTGATTCAATCAATATACTAGGTTGTTTAGCCACATGTGTCAATTTCATGATCAATGTGTCAAAAAGTGTGTTTGGAGTAAAAAAGGAACATTGCTAATGAGAAATCATGGGAGGTTGTCTCTAATTATGAATTCAACAATTAATTTCAATAAGAAATGAAATTCAAGATCTAGGACTCCATTGTCTGTTAAATCGATGGTCCTTGGGCATTTTTTCCATAATGAATATAGTCATTAAGGATGAAGCAAAATTTTATTTCAAGGTTATTGCATGAAAAATTGTCCTGGTAACAATAAGAGGAGCCTAATTTACATGAGGTGATTAGAATGTCTCGTGATTCAAGAATTAAACCAATTCACATTTTTACAGAATGCAAACCATGATGAATGACTCCTTTCATTGACGGATTTCAATAGATTTATATTTTTAATGGACTTTATACTTGTTTGATTCAATCAATATACTAGGTTGTCGAGCCACATGTGTCAATTTCATTATCAATGTGGCAAAAAGTGTGTTTGGGGTCAAAAGAGGAGCATTGCTAATGAGAAATGATAGGAGGCTCTCTCTAATTGTGAATTCAACAATTAATATCAATAAGAAATGAAATTCAAGATGAAGGACTTTATTGTTTGTAAAATCAAATTAATTCATGTTATAGATGGTCCATGGGCATTTTTTCCATAAATCGAATTAATTCAAGGTTATTGCATGAAAAATAGTCTCGGTAACAATATGAGGAGTCTCATTTACATGAGGTGATTAGAATGTCTCGTCATTGAAGAATTAAACCAATTCACATTTGTACAGAATGCAAACCATGATGAATGACTCCTTTCATTGACGGATTTAAATAGATTTATATTTTTAATGGTCTTTATACTTGTTTGATTTAATCAATATACTAGGTTGTTTAGCCATATGTGTTAATTTCATGATCAATGTGTCAAAAAGTGTGTTTGGAGTCAAAATGGAGCATTGCTAATGAGAAATAGTGTGAGGTTGTCTCTAATTTTGAATTCAACAATTAATATCAATAAGAAATGAAATTCAAGATCCAGGACTCAATCGTTTGTTAAATCGAATGAATTCATGTTATAGATGGTCCATGGGCATTTTTTCCATTATGAATATAGTCATTAAGGATGAAGCAAAATTTTATTTCAAGGTTATTGCATGAAAAATAGTCCTGGTAACAATAAGAGGAGCCTAATTTACATGAGGTGATTAGAATGTCTTGTGATTTAAGAATTAATCCAATTCACATTTTTATAGAATGCAAACCAGGATGAATGACTCCTTTCATTGACGGATTTAAATAGATTTATATTTTTAATAGTCTTTATACTTGTTTGATTCAATCAATATACTAGGTTGTTTAGCCACATGTGTTAATTTCATGATCAATGTGTCAAAAAGTGTTTTTGGAGTCAAAAGAGCAGCATTGCTAATAGGAAATGATGGGAGGCTGTCTCTAATTTTGAATTCAACAATTAATATCAATAAGACATGAACTTCATGATCCACGACACCATTGTTTGTTAAATCGAATGAATTCATGTTATAGATGGTCTATGGGCATTTTTTCCGTAATGAATATAGTCATTAAAGATGAAGCAAAATTTAATTTCAAGGTTATTGCATGAAAAATAGTCTTGGAAACATTAAGAGGATCCTAATTTACATGAGGTGATTAGAATGTCTCGTGATTTAAGAATTAATCCAATGCACATTTGTACAGAATGCAAACCATGATGAATGACTCCTTTCATTGACGGATTTAAAAAGATTTATATTTTTAATGGTCTTTATACTTGTTTGATTCAATCAATATACTAGGTTGTTTAGCCACATGTGTTAATTTCATGATCAATGTGTCAAAAGTGTTTTTGGTGTCAAAAGAGGAGCATTGCTAATGGGAAATGATGGGAGGCTGTCTCCAATTTTGAATTCAACAATTAATATCACTAAGACATGAAATTCATGATCCAGGACACCATTGTTTGTTAAATCGAATGAATTCATGTTATAGATGGTCCATGGGCATTTTTTCCATAATGAATATAGTCATTAAGGATGAAGCAAAATTTAATTTCAAGGTTATTGCATAAAAAATAGTCCTGGAAACAATAAGAGGATCCTAATTTACATGAGGCGATTAGAATGTCTCGTGATTTAAGAATTAATCCAATTCACATTTGTACAGAATGCAAACCATGATGAATGACTCCTTTCATTGACGGATTTAAAAAGATTTATATTTTTAATGGTCTTTATACTTTTTTGATTCAATCAATATACTAGGTTGTTTAGCCACATGTGTTAATTTCATGATCAATGTGTCAAAAAGTGTGTTTGGAGTCAAAAAGGAGCATTGCTAATGAGAAATGGTGGGAGGTTGTCTCTAATTTTGAATTCAACAATTAATATCAATAGGAAATGAAATTCAAGATCCAGGACTCCATTCTTTGTTAAATAGAATGAATTCATGTTATAGATGGTCCATGGGCATTTTTTCCATAATGAATATAGTCATTAAGGATGAAGCAAAATTTAATTTCAAGGTTATTGCATGAAAAATAGTCCTGGAAACAATAAGAGGATCCTAATTTACATGAGGTGATTAGAATGTCTCGTGATTTAAGAATTAATCCAATTCACATTTGGACAGAATACAAACCATGATGAATGACTCCTTTCATTGACGGATTTAAATAGATTTATATTTTTAATGGTCTTTATACTTGTTTGATTCAATCAATATACTAGGTTGTTTAGCCACATGTGTTAATTTCATGATCAATGTGTCAAAAAGTGTGTTTGGAGTCAAAAAGGAGCATTGCTAATGAGAAATGGTGGAAGGTTGTCTCTAATTTTGAATTCAACAATTAATATCAATAAGAAATGAAATTCAAGATCCAGGACTTCATTGTTTGTTAAATCGAAAGAATTCATGTTATAGATGGTCCATGGGCATTTTTTCCATAATGAATATAGTTATTCAGGATGAAGCAAAATTTTATTTCAAGGTTGTTGCATGAAAAATAGTCCTGGTAACAATAAGAGGAGCCTAATTTACATGAGGTTATTAGAATGTCTCGTGATTTAAGAATAAAACCTGTTCACATTTGTACAGAATTCACACCATGATGAATGACTCCTTCGATTGACGGACTAAAATAGATTTAGAGTTTTAATGGTCTTTATACTTGCTTGATTCAATGAATATACTAGGTTGTTTAGTCACATGTGTTAAATTCATGATCAATGTGTCAAAAAGTGTGTTTGAAGTCAAAACAAGAGCATTGCTAATGAGAAATCATGGGAGGCTGTCTATAATTTTGAATTCAACAATTAATATCAATAAGAAATGAAATTCAAGATCCAGGACACCATTCTTTGTTAAATAGAATGAATTAATGTTATAGATGGTCCATGGCATTTATTGCACAATGAACATAGTCATTAAGGATGAAGCAAAGTTTAATTTCAAGGTTATTGCATGAAAAATAGTCCTGGTAACAATAAGAGGAGCCTAATTTACATGAGGTGATTAGAATGTCTCGTGATTTAACAATTAAACCTGTTCACATTTGTACGAAATGCAAACCATGATGAATGACACCTATGATTGACGGACTAAAATAGATTTAGAATTTTAAAGGTCTTTATACTTGTTTGATTCAATCAATATACTATGTTGTTTAGCCACATGTGTTAATTTCATGATCAATGTGTCAAAAAGTGTGTTTGAAGTCAAAACAAGAGCATTGCTAATGAGAAATCATGGGAGGCTGTCTATAATTTTGAATTCAACAATTAATATCAATAAGAAATGAAATTCAAGATCCAGGACTCCATTCTTTGTTAAATAGAATGAATTCATGTTATAGATGGTCCATGGCATTTATTCCATAATGAATATAGTCATTATGGATGAAGCAAAGTTTAATTTCAAGGTTATTGCATGAAAAATAGTCCTGGTAACAATAAGAAGAGCCTAATTTACATGAGGTGATTAGAATGTCTTGTGATTTAACAATTAAACCTGTTCACATTTGTACGGAATGCAAACCATGATCAATGACTCCTTTGATTGATGGACTAAAATAGATTTGGAGTTTTAATGGATTTTATACTTGTTTGATTCAATCAATATACTATGTTGTTTAGCCACATGTGTTAATTTCATGATCAATGTGTCAAAAAGTGTGTTTGGACTGAAAAGAGGAGCATTGCTAATGAGAAATGATGGGAGTCTGTCTCTAATTTTGAATTCAAATATTAATATCAATAAGAAATGAAATTCAAGATCCAGGACACCATTGTTTGTTAAATCGAATGAATTCATGTTATAGATGGTCCATGGGCTTTTTTTCCATAATGAATATAGTCATTAAGGATGAAGCAAAATTTAATTTCAAGGTTACTGCATTAAAAATTTTCCTGGAAACAATAAGATGATCCTAATTTACATGAGGTGATTAGAATGTCTCGTGATTTAAGAATTAATCCAATTCACATTTGTACAGAATGCAAACCATGATGAATGACTCCTTTCATTTAAGGATTTAAATAGATTTATATTTTTAATGGACTCTATACTTGTTTGATTCAATCAATATACTAGGTTGTTTAGCCACATGTGTTAATTTCATGATCAATGTGTCAAAAAGTGTTTTTGGAATCAAAAGAGGAGCATTGCTAATGAGAAATGACGGGAGGCATTCTCTAATTTTGAATTCAACAATTAATATCAATAGGAAATGAGATTCAAGATCCAGGACTCCATTGTTTGTTAAATCGAATGAATTCATGTTATAGATGGTCCATGGGCATTTTTTCCATTATGAATATAGTCATTAAGGATGAAGCAAAATTTTATATCAAGGTTATTGCATGAAAAATAGTCCTGGTAACAATAAGAGGAGCCTAATTTACATGAGGTGATTAGAATGTCTCGTGATTTAACAATTAAACCTGTTCACATTTGTACGGAATGCAAACCATGATGAATGACACCTTTGATTGACGGACTAAAATAGATTTAGAGTTTTAATGGTCTTTATACTTGTTTGATTCAATCAATATACTATGTTGTTTAGCCACATGTGTTTATTTCATGATCAATGTGTCAAAAAGTGTGTTTGGAGTCAAAAGAGGAGCATTGCTAATGAGAAATGATGGGAGCCTATCTCTAATTTTGAATTCAACAATTAAAATCCATAAGCAATGAAATTCATGATCCAGGACTCCATTGTTTGTTAAATCGAATGAATTCATGTTATAGATGGTCCATGGGCATATTTTGCATAATGAATATAGTCATTAAGGATGAAGCAAAGTTTAATTTCAAGGTTATTGCATGAAAAATAATCCTGGTAACAATAAGAGGAGCCTAATTTACATGAGGTGATTAGAATGTCTCGTGATTTAACAATTAATCCTGTTCACATTTGTACGGAATGCAAACCATGATGAATGACACCTTTGATTGACGGACTAAAATCGATTAAGAGTTTTAATGGTCTTTATACTTGTTTGTTTCTATCAATATACTATGTTATTTAGCCACATGTGTTAATTTCATCATCAATGTGTCAAACAGTGTGTTTGGATTGAAAAGAGGAGCATTGCTAATGAGAAATGATGGGAGGCTGTCTCTAATTTTGAATTCAACAATTAATATCAATAAGAAATGCAATTCAAGATCCAGGACTCCATTGTTTGTTAAATCGAATGAATTCATGTTATAGATGGTCCATGGGCATTTATTACATAATGAATATAGTCATTAAGGATGAAGCAAAGTTTAATTTCAAGGTTATTGCATGAAAAATAATCCTGGTAACAATAAGAGGAGCCTAATTTAAATGAGGTGATTAGAATGTCTCGTGATTTCACAATTAAACCTGTTCACATTTGTACGGAATGCAAACCATGATGAATGACACCTTTGATTGACAGACTAAAATAGATTTAGAGTTTTAATGGTCTTTATACTTGTTTGATTCAATCAATATACTATGTTGTTGAGCCACATGTGTTTATTTAATGATCAATGTGTCAAAAAGTGTGTTTGGAGTCAAAAGAGGAGCATTGCTAATGAGAAATGATGGGAGCCTGTCTCTAATTTTGAATTCAACATTTAAAATCAATAAGCAATAAAATTCATGATCCAGGACTCCATTGTTTGTTAAATCGAATGAATTCATGATATAGATGTTCCATGGGCATATTTTCCATAATGAGTATAGTCATTAAGGATGAAGCAAAGTTTAATTTCAAGGTTATTGCATGAAAAATAATCCTGGTAACAATAAGAGGAGCCTAATTTACATGAGGTGATTAGAATGTCTCGTGATTTAACAATTAAACCTGTTCACATTTGTATGGAATGCAAACCATGATGAAAGACACCTTTGATTGACGGACTAAAATAGATTTAGAGTTTTAATGGTCTTTATACTTGTTTGATTCAATCAATATACTATGTTGTTTAGCCACATGTGTTTATTTCATGATCAATGTGTAAAAAAGTGTGTTTGGAATCAAAAGAGGAGCATTGCTAGTGAGAAATGGTGGGAGCCTGTCTCTAATTTTGCATTCAACAATTAAAATCAATAAGCAATGAAATTCATGATCCAGGACTCCGTTATTTATTAAATCGAATGAATTCATGTTATAGATGGTCCATGGGCATATTTTCCATAATGAATATAGTCATTAAGGATGAAGCAAAGTTTAATTTCAAGGTTATTGCATGAAAAATAATCCTGGTAACAATAAGAGGAGCCTAATTTACATGAGGTGATTAGAATGTCTCGTGATTTAACAATTAAACCTGTTCACATTTGTACGGAATGCAAACCATGATGAATGACACCTTTGATTGACGGACTAAAATAGATTTAGAGTTTTAATGGTCTTTATACTTGTTTGATTCAATCAATATACTATGTTGTTTAGCCACATGTGTTTATTTCATGATCAATGTGTCAAAAAGTGTGTTTGCAGTCAAAAGAGGAGCATTGCTAATGAGAAAAATGGTGGGAGCCTGTCTCTAATTTTGCATTCAACAATTAAAATCAATAAGTAATGAAATTCATGATCCAGGACTCCATTGTTTGTTAAATCGAATGAATTCATGTTATAGATGGTCCATGGGCATATTTTCCATAATCAATATAGTCATTAAGGATGAAGCAAAGTTGAATTTCGAGGTTATTGCATGAAAAATAATCCTGGTAACAATACGAGGAGCTTAATTTACATGAGGTGATTAGAATTTCTCGTGATTTAACAATTAAACCTGTTCACATTTGTACGGAATGCAAACCATGATGAATGACACCTTTGATTGACAAACTAAAATCGATTAAGATTTTTTAATGGTCTTTATACTTGTTTGATTCAATCAATATACTATGTTGTTTAGCCACATGTGTTAATTTCATCATCAATGTGTCAAAAAAGTGTGTTTGGATTGAAAAGAGGAGCATTGCTAATGAGAAATGATGCGAGGCTCTCTCTAATTTTGAATTCAACAATTAATATCAATAAGAAATGAAATTCAAGATCTAGGACTCCATTGTTTGTTAAATCGAATGAATTCATGTTATAGATGGTCCATGGGCATTTATTACATAATGAATATAGTCATTATGGATGAAGCAAAGTTTAATTTCAAGGTTATTGCATGAAAAATAATCCTGGTAACAATAAGAGGAGCCTAATTTAAATGAGGTCATTAGAATGTCTCGTGATTTAAGAATTAAACTCGTTCACATTTGTACGGAATGCAATCCATGATGAATGACACCTTTGATTGACGGACTAAAATAGATTAAGAGTTTTAATGGTCTTTATACTTGTTTGATTCAATCAATATACTATGTTGTTTAGCCACATGTGTTAATTTCATCATCAATGTGTCAAAAAGTGTGTTTGGATTGAAAAGAGGAGCATTGCTAATGAGAAATGATGGGAGCCTGTGTCTAATTTTTAATTCAACAATTAAAATCAATAAGAAATGAAATTCATGATCCAGGACTCCATTGTTTGTTAAATCGAATGAATTCATGTTATAGATGGTCCATTGGCATTTTTTCCATAATGAATATAGTCATTAAGGATGAAGGAAAATTTAATTTCAATGTTAATGCATGAAAAATAGTCCTGGAAACAATATGAGCATCCTAATTTACATGAGGTGATTAGAATGTCTCGTGATTTAAGAATTAATCCAGTTCACATTTGCACAGAATGCAAACCATGATGAATGACTCCTTTCATTCACTGATTTAAATAGATTTATATTTTTAAAAATCTTTACACTTGTTTGATTCAATCAATATACTAGGTTGTTTAGCCACAAGTGTTAATTTCATGATCAATGTGTCAAAAAGTGTGTTTGGAGTCAAAAAGGAGCATTGCTAATGAGAAATGGTGGGAGGTTGTCTCTAATTTTGAATTCAACAAATTAATATCAATAAGAAATGAGATTCAAGATCTAGGACTCCATTGTTTGTTAAATCGAATGAATTCATGTTATAGATGGTCCATGGGCATTTTTTCCATTATGAATATAGTCATTAAGGATGAAGCAAAATTTTATATCAAGGTTACTGCCTGAAAAATAGTCCTGGTAACAATAAGAGGAGCCTAATTTACATGAGGTGATTAGAATGTCTCCTGATTTAAGAATTAAACCTGTTCACATTTGTACAGAATTCAAACCATGATGAATGACTCCTTCGATTGACGGACTAAAATAGATTTAGAGTTTTAATGGTCTTTATACTTGCTTGACTCAATTAATATACTAGGTTGTTTAGCCACATGTGTTAATTTCATGATCAATGTGTCAAAAAGTGTGTTTGGAGTCAAAAGAAGAGCATTGCTAATGAGAAATGATGGGAGGCTGTCTATAATTTTGAATTCAACAAGTAATATCAATGAGAAATGAAATTGAAGATCCAGGAATCCATTCTTTGTTAAATAGAATGAATTCATGTTATAGATGGTCCATGGGCATTTATTCCATAATGAATATAGTCATTAAGGATGAAGCAAAGTTTAATTTCAAGGTTATTGCATGAAAAAAATAATCCTGGTAACAATAAGAGAAGCCTAATTTACATGAGGTGATTAGAATGTCTCGTGATTTAACAATTAAACCTGTTCACATTTGTACGGAATGCAAACCATGATGAATGACACCTTTGATTGACGGACTAAAATCGATTAAGAGTTTTAATGGTCTTTATACTTTTTTAATTCAATCAATATACTATGTTGTTTAGCCACATGTGTTAATTTCATCATCAATGTGTCAAAAAGTGTGTTTGGATTGAAAAGAGGAGCATTGCTAATGAGAAATGATGGGGAGGCTGTCTCTAATTTTGAATTCAACAATTAATATCAATAAGAAATGAAATTCAAGATCCAGGACTCCATTGTTTGTTAAATTGAATGAATTCATGTTATAGATGGACCGTGGGCATTTATTACATAATGAATATAGTCATTAAGGATGAAGCAAAGTTTAATTTCAAGGTTATTGCATGAAAAATAATCCTGGTAACAATAAGAGGAGCCTAATTTAAATGAGGTGATTAGAATGTCTCGTGATTTAAGAATTAAACCTGTTCACATTTGTACTGAATGCAAACCATGATGAATGACACCTTTGATTGACGGACTAAAATAGATTTAGAGTTTTAATGGTCTTTATATTTGTTTGATTCAATCAATATACTATGTTGTTTAGCCACATGTGTTTATTTCATGATCAATGTGTAAAAAAGTGTGTTTTGGAGTCAAAAGAGGAGCATTGCTAATGAGAAATAATGGGAGCCTGTCTCTAATTTTGCATTCAACAATTAAAATCAATAAGTAATGAAATTCATGATCCAGGACTCCATTGTTTGTTAAATTGAATGAATTCATGTTATAGATGGTCCATGGGCATTTTTTCCATAATGAATATAGTCATTAAGGATGAAGCAAAATTTAATTTCAACGTTAATGCATGAAAAATAGTCCTGGAAACAATAAGAGCATCCTAATTTACATGAGGTGATTAGAATGTCTCGTGATTTAGGAATTAATCCAGTTCACATTTGCACAGAATGCAAACCATGATGAATGACTCCTTTCATTGACGGATTTAAATAGATTTATATTTTTAATGGTCTTTACACTTGTTTGACTCAATCAATATACTAGGTTGTTTAGCCACATGTGTTAATTTCATGATCAATGTGTCAAAAAGTGTGTTTGGGGTCAAAAAAGCAGCATTGCTAATGAGAAAATGGTGGGAGGTTGTCTCTAATTTTGAATTCAACAATTAATATGAATAAGAAATGAGATTCAAGATCCAGGACTCCATTGTTTGTTTGTTAAATCGAATGAATTGATGTTATAGATGGTCCATGGGCATTTTTTCCATTATGAATATAGTCATTAAGGATGAAGCAAAATTTAATTTCAAGGTTATTGCATGAAAAATAGTCCTGGAAACAATAAGAGGATCCTAATTTACATGAGGTGATTAGAATGTCTCGTGATTTAAGAATTAATCCAATTCATATTTGTACAGAATGCAAACCATGGTGAATGACTCCTTTCATTTAAGGATTTAAATAGATTTATATTTTTAATGGTCTCTATACTTGTTTGATTCAATCAATATACTAGGTTGTTTAGCCACATGTGTTAATTTCATGATCAATGTGTCAAAAAGTGTGTTTGGAGTCAAAAAGGAGCATTGCTAATGAGAAATGGTGGGAGGTTGTCTCTAATTTTGAATTCAACAATTAATATCAATAAGAAATGAGATTCAAGATCCAGGACTCCATTGTTTGTTAAATCGAATGAATTCATGTTATAGATGGTCCATGGGCATTTTTTCCATTATGAATATAGTCATTAAGGAAGAAGCAAAATTTTATATCAAGGTTATTGCATGAAAAATAATCTTGGTAACAATAAGAGGAGCCTAATTTACATGAGGTGATTAGAATATCTCGTGATTTAACAATTAAACCTATTCACATTTGTACGGAATGCAAACCGTGATGAATGACACCTTCGATTGACGGACTAAAATAGATTTAGAGTTTTAATGGTCTTTATACTTGCTTGACTCAATAAATATACTAGGTTGTTTAGCCACATGTGTTAATTTCATCATCAATGTGTCAAAAAGTGTGTTTGGAGTCAAAAGAGGAGCATTGCTAATGAGAAATGATGGGAGCCTGTCTCTAATTTTGAATTCAACAATTAAAATCAATAAGCAATGAAATTCATGATCCAGGACTCCATTGTTTGTTAAATCGAATGAATTCATGTTATAGATGGTCCATGGGCATATTTTCCATAATGAATATAGTCATTAAGGATGAAGCAAAGTTTAATTTCAAGGTTATTGCATGAAAAATAATCTTGGTAACAATAAGAGGAGCCTAATTTACATGAGGTGATTAGAATATCTCGTGATTTAACAATTAAACCTGTTCACATTTGTACGGAATGCAAACCATGATGAATGACACTTTTGATTGACGAACTAAAATAGATTTAGAGTTTTAATGGTCTTTATACTTGCTTGACTCAATTAATATACTAGGTTGTTTAGCCACATGTGTTAATTTCATCATCAATGTGTCAAAAAGTGTGTTTGGAGTCAAAAGAGGAGCATTGCTAATGAGAAATGATGGGAGCCTGTCTCTAATTTTGAATTCAACAATTAAAATCAATAAGCAATGAAATTCATGATCCAGGATTCCATTGTTTGTTAAATCGAATGAATTCATGTTATAGATGGTCCATAGGCATATTTTCCATAATGAATATAGTCATTAAGGATGAAGCAAAGTTTAATTTCAAGGTTATTGCATGAAAAATAATCTTGGTAACAATAAGAGGAGCCTAATTTACATGAGGTGATTAGAATATCTCGTGATTTAACAATTAAACCTGTTCACATTTGTACGGAATGCAAACCATGATGAATGACACCTTTGATTGACGAACTAAAATAGATTTAGAGTTTTAATGGTCTTTATACTTGTTTGATTCAATCAATATACTATGTTGTTTAGCCACATGTGTTTATTTCATGATCAATGTGTCAAAAAGTGTGTTTGGAGTCAAAAGAGGAGCATTGCTAATGAGAAATGATGGGAGCCTGTCTCTAATTTTGAATTCAACAATTACAATCAATAAGCAATGAAATTCATGATCCAGGACTCCATTGTTTGTTAAATCGAATGAATTCATGTTATAGATGGTCCATGGGCATATTTTCCATAATGAATATAGTGATTAAGGATGAAGCAAAGTTTAATTTCAAGGTTATTGCATGAAAAATAATCCTGGTAACAATAAGAGGAGCCTAATTTACATGAGGTGATTAGAATGTCTCGTGATTTCACAATTAAACCTGTTCACATTTGTACGGAATGCAAACCATGATGAATGACACCTTTGATTGACAGACTAAAATAGATTTAGAGTTTTAATGGTCTTTATACTTGCTTGACTCAATTAATATACTAGGTTGTTTAGCCACATGTGTTAATTTCATCATCAATGTGTCAAAAAGTGTGTTTGGAGTCAAAAGAGGAGCATTGCTAATGAGAAATGATGGGAGCCTGTCTCTAATTTTGAATTCAACAATTAAAATCAATAAGCAATGAAATTCATGATCCAGGACTCCATTGTTTGTTAAATCGAATGAATTCATGTTATAGATGGTCCATGGGCATTTTTTCCATAATGAATATAGTCATTAAGGATGAAGCAAAATTTAATTTCAAGGTTATTGCATAAAAAATAGTCCTGGAAACAATAAGAGGATCCTAATTTACATGAGGCGATTAGAATGTCTCGTGATTTAAGAATTAATCCAATTCACATTTGTACAGAATGCAAACCATGATGAATGACTCCTTTCATTGACGGATTTAAAAAGATTTATATTTTTAATGGTCTTTATACTTTTTTGATTCAATCAATATACTAGGTTGTTTAGCCACATGTGTTAATTTCATGATCAATGTGTCAAAAAGTGTGTTTGGAGTCAAAAAGGAGCATTGCTAATGAGAAATGGTGGGAGGTTGTCTCTAATTTTGAATTCAACAATTAATATCAATAGGAAATGAAATTCAAGATCCAGGACTCCATTCTTTGTTAAATAGAATGAATTCATGTTATAGATGGTCCATGGGCATTTTTTCCATAATGAATATAGTCATTAAGGATGAAGCAAAATTTAATTTCAAGGTTATTGCATGAAAAATAGTCCTGGAAACAATAAGAGGATCCTAATTTACATGAGGTGATTAGAATGTCTCGTGATTTAAGAATTAATCCAATTCACATTTGGACAGAATACAAACCATGATGAATGACTCCTTTTATTGACGGATTTAAATAGATTTATATTTTTAATGGTCTTTATACTTGTTTGATTCAATCAATATACTAGGTTGTTTAGCCACATGTGTTAATTTCATGATCAATGTGTCAAAAAGTGTGTTTGGAGTCAAAAAGGAGCATTGCTAATGAGAAATGGTGGAAGGTTGTCTCTAATTTTGAATTCAACAATTAATATCAATAAGAAATGAAATTCAAGATCCAGGACTTCATTGTTTGTTAAATCGAATGAATTCATGTTATAGATGGTCCATGGGCATTTTTTCCATAATGAATATAGTTATTCAGGATGAAGCAAAATTTTATTTCAAGGTTGTTGCATGAAAAATAGTCCTGGTAACAATAAGAGGAGCCTAATTTACATGAGGTTATTAGAATGTCTTGTGATTTAAGAATAAAACCTGTTCACATTTGTACAGAATTCACACCATGATGAATGACTCCTTCGATTGACGGACTAAAATAGATTTAGAGTTTTAATGGTCTTTATACTTGCTTGATTCAATGAATATACTAGGTTGTTTAGTCACATGTGTTAAATTCATGATCAATGTGTCAAAAAGTGTGTTTGAAGTCAAAACAAGAGCATTGCTAATGAGAAATCATGGGAGGCTGTCTATAATTTTGAATTCAACAATTAATATCAATAAGAAATGAAATTCAAGATCCAGGACACCATTCTTTGTTAAATAGAATGAATTAATGTTATAGATGGTCCATGGCATTTATTGCACAATGAACATAGTCATTAAGGATGAAGCAAAGTTTAATTTCAAGGTTATTGCATGAAAAATAGTCCTGGTAACAATAAGAGGAGCCTAATTTACATGAGGTGATTAGAATGTCTCGTGATTTAACAATTAAACCTGTTCACATTTGTACGAAATGCAAACCATGATGAATGACACCTATGATTGACGGACTAAAATAGATTTAGAATTTTAAAGGTCTTTATACTTGTTTGATTCAATCAATATACTATGTTGTTTAGCCACATGTGTTAATTTCATGATCAATGTGTCAAAAAGTGTGTTTGAAGTCAAAACAAGAGCATTGCTAATGAGAAATCATGGGAGGCTGTCTATAATTTTGAATTCAACAATTAATATCAATAAGAAATGAAATTCAAGATCCAGGACTCCATTCTTTGTTAAATAGAATGAATTCATGTTATAGATGGTCCATGGCATTTATTCCATAATGAATATAGTCATTATGGATGAAGCAAAGTTTAATTTCAAGGTTATTGCATGAAAAATAGTCCTGGTAACAATAAGAAGAGCCTAATTTACATGAGGTGATTAGAATGTCTTGTGATTTAACAATTAAACCTGTTCACATTTGTACGGAATGCAAACCATGATCAATGACTCCTTTGATTGATGGACTAAAATAGATTTGGAGTTTTAATGGATTTTATACTTGTTTGATTCAATCAATATACTATGTTGTTTAGCCACATGTGTTAATTTCATGATCAATGTGTCAAAAAGTGTGTTTGGACTGAAAAGAGGAGCATTGCTAATGAGAAATGATGGGAGTCTGTCTCTAATTTTGAATTCAAATATTAATATCAATAAGAAATGAAATTCAAGATCCAGGACACCATTGTTTGTTAAATCGAATGAATTCATGTTATAGATGGTCCATGGGCTTTTTTTCCATAATGAATATAGTCATTAAGGATGAAGCAAAATTTAATTTCAAGGTTACTGCATTAAAAATTTTCCTGGAAACAATAAGATGATCCTAATTTACATGAGGTGATTAGAATGTCTCGTGATTTAAGAATTAATCCAATTCACATTTGTACAGAATGCAAACCATGATGAATGACTCCTTTCATTTAAGGATTTAAATAGATTTATATTTTTAATGGACTCTATACTTGTTTGATTCAATCAATATACTAGGTTGTTTAGCCACATGTGTTAATTTCATGATCAATGTGTCAAAAAGTGTTTTTGGAATCAAAAGAGGAGCATTGCTAATGAGAAATGACGGGAGGCATTCTCTAATTTTGAATTCAACAATTAATATCAATAGGAAATGAGATTCAAGATCCAGGACTCCATTGTTTGTTAAATCGAATGAATTCATGTTATAGATGGTCCATGGGCATTTTTTCCATTATGAATATAGTCATTAAGGATGAAGCAAAATTTTATATCAAGGTTATTGCATGAAAAATAGTCCTGGTAACAATAAGAGGAGCCTAATTTACATGAGGTGATTAGAATGTCTCGTGATTTAACAATTAAACCTGTTCACATTTGTACGGAATGCAAACCATGATGAATGACACCTTTGATTGACGGACTAAAATAGATTTAGAGTTTTAATGGTCTTTATACTTGTTTGATTCAATCAATATACTATGTTGTTTAGCCACATGTGTTTATTTCATGATCAATGTGTCAAAAAGTGTGTTTGGAGTCAAAAGAGGAGCATTGCTAATGAGAAATGATGGGAGCCTATCTCTAATTTTGAATTCAACAATTAAAATCCATAAGCAATGAAATTCATGATCCAGGACTCCATTGTTTGTTAAATCGAATGAATTCATGTTATAGATGGTCCATGGGGCATATTTTTGCATAATGAATATAGTCATTAAGGATGAAGCAAAGTTTAATTTCAAGGTTATTGCATGAAAAATAATCCTGGTAACAATAAGAGGAGCCTAATTTACATGAGGTGATTAGAATGTCTCGTGATTTAACAATTAATCCTGTTCACATTTGTACGGAATGCAAACCATGATGAATGACACCTTTGATTGACGGACTAAAATCGATTAAGAGTTTTAATGGTCTTTATACTTGTTTGTTTCTATCAATATACTATGTTATTTAGCCACATGTGTTAATTTCATCATCAATGTGTCAAAACAGTGTGTTTGGATTGAAAAGAGGAGCATTGCTAATGAGAAATGATGGGAGGCTGTCTCTCTAATTTTGAATTCAACAATTAATATCAATAAGAAATGCAATTCAAGATCCAGGACTCCATTGTTTGTTAAATCGAATGAATTCATGTTATAGATGGTCCATGGGCATTTATTACATAATGAATATAGTCATTAAGGATGAAGCAAAGTTTAATTTCAAGGTTATTGCATGAAAAATAATCCTGGTAACAATAAGAGGAGCCTAATTTAAATGAGGTGATTAGAATGTCTCGTGATTTCACAATTAAACCTGTTCACATTTGTACGGAATGCAAACCATGATGAATGACACCTTTGATTGACAGACTAAAATAGATTTAGAGTTTTAATGGTCTTTATACTTGTTTGATTCAATCAATATACTATGTTGTTGAGCCACATGTGTTTATTTAATGATCAATGTGTCAAAAAGTGTGTTTGGAGTCAAAAGAGGAGCATTGCTAATGAGAAATGATGGGAGCCTGTCTCTAATTTTGAATTCAACATTTAAAATCAATAAGCAATAAAATTCATGATCCAGGACTCCATTGTTTGTTAAATCGAATGAATTCATGATATAGATGTTCCATGGGCATATTTTCCATAATGAGTATAGTCATTAAGGATGAAGCAAAGTTTAATTTCAAGGTTATTGCATGAAAAATAATCCTGGTAACAATAAGAGGAGCCTAATTTACATGAGGTGATTAGAATGTCTCGTGATTTAACAATTAAACCTGTTCACATTTGTATGGAATGCAAACCATGATGAAAGACACCTTTGATTGACGGACTAAAATAGATTTAGAGTTTTAATGGTCTTTATACTTGTTTGATTCAATCAATATACTATGTTGTTTAGCCACATGTGTTTATTTCATGATCAATGTGTAAAAAAGTGTGTTTGGAGTCAAAAGAGGAGCATTGCTAGTGAGAAATGGTGGGAGCCTGTCTCTAATTTTGCATTCAACAATTAAAATCAATAAGCAATGAAATTCATGATCCAGGACTCCGTTATTTATTAAATCGAATGAATTCATGTTATAGATGGTCCATGGGCATATTTTCCATAATGAATATAGTCATTAAGGATGAAGCAAAGTTTAATTTCAAGGTTATTGCATGAAAAATAATCCTGGTAACAATAAGAGGAGCCTAATTTACATGAGGTGATTAGAATGTCTCGTGATTTAACAATTAAACCTGTTCACATTTGTACGGAATGCAAACCATGATGAATGACACCTTTGATTGACGGACTAAAATAGATTTAGAGTTTTAATGGTCTTTATACTTGTTTGATTCAATCAATATACTATGTTGTTTAGCCACATGTGTTTATTTCATGATCAATGTGTCAAAAAGTGTGTTTGCAGTCAAAAGAGGAGCATTGCTAATGAGAAATGGTGGGAGCCTGTCTCTAATTTTGCATTCAACAATTAAAATCAATAAGTAATGAAATTCATGATCCAGGACTCCATTGTTTGTTAAATCGAATGAATTCATGTTATAGATGGTCCATGGGCATATTTTCCATAATCAATATAGTCATTAAGGATGAAGCAAAGTTGAATTTCGAGGTTATTGCATGAAAAATAATCCTGGTAACAATACGAGGAGCTTAATTTACATGAGGTGATTAGAATTTCTCGTGATTTAACAATTAAACCTGTTCACATTTGTACGGAATGCAAACCATGATGAATGACACCTTTGATTGACAAACTAAAATCGATTAAGATTTTTAATGGTCTTTATACTTGTTTGATTCAATCAATATACTATGTTGTTTAGCCACATGTGTTAATTTCATCATCAATGTGTCAAAAAGTGTGTTTGGATTGAAAAGAGGAGCATTGCTAATGAGAAATGATGCGAGGCTCTCTCTAATTTTGAATTCAACAATTAATATCAATAAGAAATGAAATTCAAGATCTAGGACTCCATTGTTTGTTAAATCGAATGAATTCATGTTATAGATGGTCCATGGGCATTTATTACATAATGAATATAGTCATTATGGATGAAGCAAAGTTTAATTTCAAGGTTATTGCATGAAAAATAATCCTGGTAACAATAAGAGGAGCCTAATTTAAATGAGGTCATTAGAATGTCTCGTGATTTAAGAATTAAACTCGTTCACATTTGTACGGAATGCAATCCATGATGAATGACACCTTTGATTGACGGACTAAAATAGATTAAGAGTTTTAATGGTCTTTATACTTGTTTGATTCAATCAATATACTATGTTGTTTAGCCACATGTGTTAATTTCATCATCAATGTGTCAAAAAGTGTGTGTTTGGATTGAAAAGAGGAGCATTGCTAATGAGAAATGATGGGAGCCTGTGTCTAATTTTTAATTCAACAATTAAAATCAATAAGAAATGAAATTCATGATCCAGGACTCCATTGTTTGTTAAATCGAATGAATTCATGTTATAGATGGTCCATTGGCATTTTTTCCATAATGAATATAGTCATTAAGGATGAAGGAAAATTTAATTTCAATGTTAATGCATGAAAAATAGTCCTGGAAACAATATGAGCATCCTAATTTACATGAGGTGATTAGAATGTCTCGTGATTTAAGAATTAATCCAGTTCACATTTGCACAGAATGCAAACCATGATGAATGACTCCTTTCATTCACTGATTTAAATAGATTTATATTTTTAAAAATCTTTACACTTGTTTGATTCAATCAATATACTAGGTTGTTTAGCCACAAGTGTTAATTTCATGATCAATGTGTCAAAAAGTGTGTTTGGAGTCAAAAAGGAGCATTGCTAATGAGAAATGGTGGGAGGTTGTCTCTAATTTTGAATTCAACAAATTAATATCAATAAGAAATGAGATTCAAGATCTAGGACTCCATTGTTTGTTAAATCGAATGAATTCATGTTATAGATGGTCCATGGGCATTTTTTCCATTATGAATATAGTCATTAAGGATGAAGCAAAATTTTATATCAAGGTTACTGCCTGAAAAATAGTCCTGGTAACAATAAGAGGAGCCTAATTTACATGAGGTGATTAGAATGTCTCCTGATTTAAGAATTAAACCTGTTCACATTTGTACAGAATTCAAACCATGATGAATGACTCCTTCGATTGACGGACTAAAATAGATTTAGAGTTTTAATGGTCTTTATACTTGCTTGACTCAATTAATATACTAGGTTGTTTAGCCACATGTGTTAATTTCATGATCAATGTGTCAAAAAGTGTGTTTGGAGTCAAAAGAAGAGCATTGCTAATGAGAAATGATGGGAGGCTGTCTATAATTTTGAATTCAACAAGTAATATCAATGAGAAATGAAATTGAAGATCCAGGAATCCATTCTTTGTTAAATAGAATGAATTCATGTTATAGATGGTCCATGGGCATTTATTCCATAATGAATATAGTCATTAAGGATGAAGCAAAGTTTAATTTCAAGGTTATTGCATGAAAAATAATCCTGGTAACAATAAGAGAAGCCTAATTTACATGAGGTGATTAGAATGTCTCGTGATTTAACAATTAAACCTGTTCACATTTGTACGGAATGCAAACCATGATGAATGACACCTTTGATTGACGGACTAAAATCGATTAAGAGTTTTAATGGTCTTTATACTTTTTTAATTCAATCAATATACTATGTTGTTTAGCCACATGTGTTAATTTCATCATCAATGTGTCAAAAAGTGTGTTTGGATTGAAAAGAGGAGCATTGCTAATGAGAAATGATGGGAGGCTGTCTCTAATTTTGAATTCAACAATTAATATCAATAAGAAATGAAATTCAAGATCCAGGACTCCATTGTTTGTTAAATTGAATGAATTCATGTTATAGATGGACCGTGGGCATTTATTACATAATGAATATAGTCATTAAGGATGAAGCAAAGTTTAATTTCAAGGTTATTGCATGAAAAATAATCCTGGTAACAATAAGAGGAGCCTAATTTAAATGAGGTGATTAGAATGTCTCGTGATTTAAGAATTAAACCTGTTCACATTTGTACTGAATGCAAACCATGATGAATGACACCTTTGATTGACGGACTAAAATAGATTTAGAGTTTTAATGGTCTTTATATTTGTTTGATTCAATCAATATACTATGTTGTTTAGCCACATGTGTTTATTTCATGATCAATGTGTAAAAAAGTGTGTTTGGAGTCAAAAGAGGAGCATTGCTAATGAGAAATAATGGGAGCCTGTCTCTAATTTTGCATTCAACAATTAAAATCAATAAGTAATGAAATTCATGATCCAGGACTCCATTGTTTGTTAAATTGAATGAATTCATGTTATAGATGGTCCATGGGCATTTTTTCCATAATGAATATAGTCATTAAGGATGAAGCAAAATTTAATTTCAACGTTAATGCATGAAAAATAGTCCTGGAAACAATAAGAGCATCCTAATTTACATGAGGTGATTAGAATGTCTCGTGATTTAGGAATTAATCCAGTTCACATTTGCACAGAATGCAAACCATGATGAATGACTCCTTTCATTGACGGATTTAAATAGATTTATATTTTTAATGGTCTTTACACTTGTTTGACTCAATCAATATACTAGGTTGTTTAGCCACATGTGTTAATTTCATGATCAATGTGTCAAAAAGTGTGTTTGGGGTCAAAAAGCAGCATTGCTAATGAGAAATGGTGGGAGGTTGTCTCTAATTTTGAATTCAACAATTAATATGAATAAGAAATGAGATTCAAGATCCAGGACTCCATTGTTTGTTAAATCGAATGAATTCATGTTATAGATGGTCCATGGGCATTTTTTTCCATTATGAATATAGTCATTAAGGATGAAGCAAAATTTAATTTCAAGGTTATTGCATGAAAAATAGTCCTGGAAACAATAAGAGGATCCTAATTTACATGAGGTGATTAGAATGTCTCGTGATTTAAGAATTAATCCAATTCATATTTGTACAGAATGCAAACCATGGTGAATGACTCCTTTCATTTAAGGATTTAAATAGATTTATATTTTTAATGGTCTCTATACTTGTTTGATTCAATCAATATACTAGGTTGTTTAGCCACATGTGTTAATTTCATGATCAATGTGTCAAAAAGTGTGTTTGGAGTCAAAAAGGAGCATTGCTAATGAGAAATGGTGGGAGGTTGTCTCTAATTTTGAATTCAACAATTAATATCAATAAGAAATGAGATTCAAGATCCAGGACTCCATTGTTTGTTAAATCGAATGAATTCATGTTATAGATGGTCCATGGGCATTTATTACATAATGAATATAGTCATTAAGGATGAAGCAAAGTTTAATTTCAAGGTTATTGCATGAAAAATAATCCTGGTAACAATAAGAGGAGCCTAATTTAAATGAGGTGATTAGAATGTCTCGTGATTTCACAATTAAACCTGTTCACATTTGTACGGAATGCAAACCATGATGAATGACACCTTTGATTGACAGACTAAAATAGATTTAGAGTTTTAATGGTCTTTATACTTGTTTGATTCAATCAATATACTATGTTGTTGAGCCACATGTGTTTATTTAATGATCAATGTGTCAAAAAGTGTGTTTGGAGTCAAAAGAGGAGCATTGCTAATGAGAAATGATGGGAGCCTGTCTCTAATTTTGAATTCAACATTTAAAATCAATAAGCAATAAAATTCATGATCCAGGACTCCATTGTTTGTTAAATCGAATGAATTCATGATATAGATGTTCCATGGGCATATTTTCCATAATGAGTATAGTCATTAAGGATGAAGCAAAGTTTAATTTCAAGGTTATTGCATGAAAAATAATCCTGGTAACAATAAGAGGAGCCTAATTTACATGAGGTGATTAGAATGTCTCGTGATTTAACAATTAAACCTGTTCACATTTGTATGGAATGCAAACCATGATGAAAGACACCTTTGATTGACGGACTAAAATAGATTTAGAGTTTTAATGGTCTTTATACTTGTTTGATTCAATCAATATACTATGTTGTTGAGCCACATGTGTTTATTTAATGATCAATGTGTCAAAAAGTGTGTTTGGAGTCAAAAGAGGAGCATTGCTAATGAGAAATGATGGGAGCCTGTCTCTAATTTTGAATTCAACATTTAAAATCAATAAGCAATAAAATTCATGATCCAGGACTCCCTTGTTTGTTAAATCGAATGAATTCATGATATAGATGTTCCATGGGCATATTTTCCATAATGAGTATAGTCATTAAGGATGAAGCAAAAGTTAATTTCAAGGTTATTGCATGAAAAATAATCCTGGTAACAATAAGAGGAGCCTAATTTACATGAGGTGATTAGAATGTCTCGTGATTTAACAATTAAACCTGTTCACATTTGTATGGAATGCAAACCATGATGAAAGACACCTTTGATTGACGGACTAAAATAGATTTAGAGTTTTAATGGTCTTTATATACTTGTTTGATTCAATCAATATACTATGTTGTTTAGCCACATGTGTTTATTTCATGATCAATGTGTAAAAAAAGTGTGTTTGGAGTCAAAAGAGGAGCATTGCTAGTGAGAAATGGTGGGAGCCTGTCTCTAATTTTGCATTCAACAATTAAAATCAATAAGCAATGAAATTCATGATCCAGGACTCCGTTATTTATTAAATCGAATGAATTCATGTTATAGATGGTCCATGGGCATATTTTCCATAATGAATATAGTCATTAAGGATGAAGCAAAGTTTAATTTCAAGGTTATTGCATGAAAAATAATCCTGGTAACAATAAGAGGAGCCTAATTTACATGAGGTGATTAGAATGTCTCGTGATTTAACAATTAAACCTGTTCACATTTGTACGGAATGCAAACCATGATGAATGACACCTTTGATTGACGGACTAAAATAGATTTAGAGTTTTAATGGTCTTTATACTTGTTTGATTCAATCAATATACTATGTTGTTTAGCCACATGTGTTTATTTCATGATCAATGTGTCAAAAAGTGTGTTTGGAGTCAAAAGAGGAGCATTGCTAGTGAGAAATGGTGGGAGCCTGTCTCTAATTTTGCATTCAACAATTAAAATCAATAAGCAATGAAATTCATGATCCAGGACTCCGTTATTTATTAAATCGAATGAATTCATGTTATAGATGGTCCATGGGCATATTTTTCCATAATGAATATAGTCATTAAGGATGAAGCAAAGTTTAATTTCAAGGTTATTGCATGAAAAATAATCCTGGTAACAATAAGAGGAGCCTAATTTACATGAGGTGATTAGAATGTCTCGTGATTTAACAATTAAACCTGTTCACATTTGTATGGAATGCAAACCATGATGAAAGACACCTTTGATTGACGGACTAAAATAGATTTAGAGTTTTAATGGTCTTTATACTTGTTTGATTCAATCAATATACTATGTTGTTTAGCCACATGTGTTTATTTCATGATCAATGTGTAAAAAAGTGTGTTTGGAGTCAAAAGAGGAGCATTGCTAGTGAGAAATGGTGGGAGCCTGTCTCTAATTTTGCATTCAACAATTAAAATCAATAAGCAATGAAATTCATGATCCAGGACTCCGTTATTTATTAAATCGAATGAATTCATGTTATAGATGGTCCATGGGCATATTTTCCATAATGAATATAGTCATTAAGGATGAAGCAAAATTTAATTTCAACGTTAATGCATGAAAAATAGTCCTGGAAACAATAAGAGCATCCTAATTTACATGAGGTGATTAGAATGTCTCGTGATTTAGGAATTAATCCAGTTCACATTTGCACAGAATGCAAACCATGATGAATGACTCCTTTCATTGACGGATTTAAATAGATTTATATTTTTAATGGTCTTTACACTTGTTTGACTCAATCAATATACTAGGTTGTTTAGCCACATGTGTTAATTTCATGATCAATGTGTCAAAAAGTGTGTTTGGGGTCAAAAAGCAGCATTGCTAATGAGAAATGGTGGGAGGTTGTCTCTAATTTTGAATTCAACAATTAATATGAATAAGAAATGAGATTCAAGATCCAGGACTCCATTGTTTGTTAAATCGAATGAATTCATGTTATAGATGGTCCATGGGCATTTTTTCCATTATGAATATAGTCATTAAGGATGAAGCAAAATTTAATTTCAAGGTTATTGCATGAAAAATAGTCCTGGAAACAATAAGAGGATCCTAATTTACATGAGGTGATTAGAATGTCTCGTGATTTAAGAATTAATCCAATTCATATTTGTACAGAATGCAAACCATGGTGAATGACTCCTTTCATTTAAGGATTTAAATAGATTTATATTTTTAATGGTCTCTATACTTGTTTGATTCAATCAATATACTAGGTTGTTTAGCCACATGTGTTAATTTCATGATCAATGTGTCAAAAAGTGTGTTTGGAGTCAAAAAGGAGCATTGCTAATGAGAAATGGTGGGAGGTTGTCTCTAATTTTGAATTCAACAATTAATATCAATAAGAAATGAGATTCAAGATCCAGGACTCCATTGTTTGTTAAATCGAATGAATTCATGTTATAGATGGTCCATGGGCATTTTTTCCATTATGAATATAGTCATTAAGGAAGAAGCAAAATTTTATATCAAGGTTATTGCATGAAAAATAATCTTGGTAACAATAAGAGGAGCCTAATTTACATGAGGTGATTAGAATATCTCGTGATTTAACAATTAAACCTATTCACATTTGTACGGAATGCAAACCGTGATGAATGACACCTTCGATTGACGGACTAAAATAGATTTAGAGTTTTAATGGTCTTTATACTTGCTTGACTCAATAAATATACTAGGTTGTTTAGCCACATGTGTTAATTTCATCATCAATGTGTCAAAAAGTGTGTTTGGAGTCAAAAGAGAGGAGCATTGCTAATGAGAAAATGATGGGAGCCTGTCTCTAATTTTGAATTCAACAATTAAAATCAATAAGCAATGAAATTCATGATCCAGGACTCCATTGTTTGTTAAATCGAATGAATTCATGTTATAGATGGTCCATGGGCATATTTTCCATAATGAATATAGTCATTAAGGATGAAGCAAAGTTTAATTTCAAGGTTATTGCATGAAAAATAATCTTGGTAACAATAAGAGGAGCCTAATTTACATGAGGTGATTAGAATATCTCGTGATTTAACAATTAAACCTGTTCACATTTGTACGGAATGCAAACCATGATGAATGACACTTTTGATTGACGAAGTAAAATAGATTTAGAGTTTTAATGGTCTTTATACTTGCTTGACTCAATTAATATACTAGGTTGTTTAGCCACATGTGTTAATTTTTCATCATCAATGTGTCAAAAAGTGTGTTTGGAGTCAAAAGAGGAGCATTGCTAATGAGAAATGATGGGAGCCTGTCTCTAATTTTGAATTCAACAATTAAAATCAATAAGCAATGAAATTCATGATCCAGGACTCCATTGTTTGTTAAATCGAATGAATTCATGTTATAGATGGTCCATAGGCATATTTTTCCATAATGAATATAGTCATTAAGGATGAAGCAAAGTTTAATTTCAAGGTTATTGCATGAAAAATAATCTTGGTAACAATAAGAGGAGCCTAATTTACATGAGGTGATTAGAATATCTCGTGATTTTAACAATTAAACCTGTTCACATTTGTACGGAATGCAAACCATGATGAATGACACCTTTGATTGACGAACTAAAATAGATTTAGAGTTTTAATGGTCTTTATACTTGTTTGATTCAATCAAATATACTATGTTGTTTAGCCACATGTGTTTATTTCATGATCAATGTGTCAAAAAGTGTGTTTGGAGTCAAAAGAGGAGCATTGCTAATGAGAAATGATGGGAGCCTGTCTCTAATTTTGAATTCAACAATTACAATCAATAAGCAATGAAATTCATGATCCAGGACTCCATTGTTTGTTAAATCGAATGAATTCATGTTATAGATGGTCCATGGGCATATTTTCCATAATGAATATAGTGATTAAGGATGAAGCAAAGTTTAATTTCAAGGTTATTGCATGAAAAATAATCCTGGTAACAATAAGAGGAGCCTAATTTACATGAGGTGATTAGAATGTCTCGTGATTTAACAATTAAACCTGTTCACATTTGTACGGAATGCCAACCATGATGAATGACACCTTTGATTGACAGACTAAAATAGATTTAGAGTTTTAATGGTCTTTATACTTGTTTGATTCAATCAATATACTATGTTGTTTAGCCACATGTGTTTATTTCATGATCAATGTATCAAAAAGTGTGTTTGGAGTCAAAAGAGGAGCATTGCTAATGAGAAATGATGGGAGCCTGTCTCTAATTTTGAATTCAACAATTAAAATCAATAAGCAATGAAATTCATGATCCAGGACTCCATTGTTTGTTAAATCGAATGAATTCATGTTATAGATGGTCCATGATCATATTTTCCATAATGAATATAGTCATTAAGGATGAAGCAAAGTTTAATTTCAAGGTTATTGCATGAAAAATAATCTTGGTAACAATAAGAGGAGCCTAATTTACATGAGGTGATTAGAATATCTCGTGATTTAACAATTAAACCTGTTCACATTTGTACGGAATGCAAACCATGATGAATGACACCTTTGATTGACGGACTAAAATAGATTTAGAGTTTTAATGGTCTTTATACTTGTTTGATACAATCAATATACTATCTTGTTTAGCCACATGTGTTAATTTCATGATCAATGTGTCAAAAAATGTGTTTGTATTGAAAAGAGGAGCATTGTTAATGAGAAATGATGGGAGGCTGTCTCTAATTTTGAATTCAACAATTAATATCAATAAGAAATGAAATTCAAGATCCAGGACACCATTCATTGTTAAATAGAATGAATTCATGTTTTAGATGGTCCATGGGCATTTATTCCATAATCAATATAGTCATTAAGGATGAAGCAAAGTTTAATTTCACGGTTATTGCATGAAAAATAGTCCTGGTAACAATAAGAGGAGCCTAATTTACATGAGGTGATTATAATTTCTCGTGATTTGACAATTAAACCTGTTCACATTTGTACGGAATGCAAACCATGATGAATGACACCTTTGATTGACGGACTAAAATAGATTTAGAGTTTTAATGGTCTTTATACTTGTTTGATTCAATCAATATACTATGTTGTTTAGCCACATGTGTTAATTTCATCATCAATGTGTCAAAAAGTGTGTTTGGATTGAAAAGAGGAGCATTGCTAATGAGAAATGATGGGAGGCTGTCTCTAATTTTGAATTCAACAATTAATATCAATAAGAAATGAAATTCAAGATCCAGGACTCCATTGTTTGTTAAATCGAATGAATTCATGTTATAGATGGTCCATGGGCATTTATTACATAATGAATATAGTGATTATGGATGAAGCAAAGTTTAATTTCAAGGTTATTGCATGAAAAATAATCCTGGTAACAATAAGAGGAGCCTAATTTAAATGAGGTGATTAGAATGTCTAGTGATTTAAGGTTTAAACCCGTTCACATTTGTACGGAATGCAAACCATGATGAATGACACCTTTGATTGACGGACTAAAATAGATTAGGAGTTTTAATGGTCTTTATACTTGTTTGATTCAATCAATATACTATGTTGTTTAGCCACATGTGTTAATTTCATCATCAATGTGTCAAAAAGTGTGTTTGGATTGAAAAGAGGAGCATTGCTAATGAGAAATGATGGGAGCCTGTCTCTAATTTTTAATTCAACAATTAAAATCAATAAGCAATGAAATTCATGATCCAGGACTCCATTATTTGTTAAATTGAATGAATTCATGTTATAGATGGTCCATGGGCATTTTTTCCATAATGAATATAGTCATTAAGGATGAAGCAAAATTTAATTTCAATGTTAATGCATGAAAAATAGTCCTGGAAACAATATGAGCATCCTAATTTACATGAGGTGATTAGAATGTCTCGTGATTTAAGAATTAATCCAGTTCACATTTGCACAGAATGCAAACCATGATGAATGACTCCTTTCATTCACGGATTTAAATAGATTTATATTTTTAAAAATCTTTACACTTGTTTGACTCAATCAATATACTAGGTTGTTTAGCCACAAGTGTTAATTTCATGATCAATGTGTCAAAAAGTGTGTTTGGATTCAAAAAGGAGCATTGCTAATGAGAAATGGTGGGAGGTTGTCTCTAATTTTGAATTCAACAAATTAATATCAATAAGAAATGGGATTCAAGATCTAGGACTCCATTGTTTGTTAAATCGAATGAATTCATGTTATAGATGGTCCATGGGCATTTTTTCCATTATGAATATAGTCATTAAGGATGAAGCAAAATTTAATTTCAAGGTTATTGCATGAAAAATAGTCCTGGAAACAATAAGAGGATCCTAATTTACATGAGGTGATTAGAATGTCTCGTGATTTAAGAATTAATCCAATTCATATTTGTACAGAATACAAACCATGGTGAATGACTCCTTTCATTTAAGGATTTAAATAGATTTATATTTTTAATGGTCTCTATACTTGCTTGACTCAATTAATATACTAGGTTGTTTAGCCACATGTGTTAATTTCATCATCAATGTGTCAAAAAGTGTGTTTGGAGTCAAAAGAGGAGCATTGCTAATGAGAAATGGTGGGAGGTTGTCTCTAATTTTGAATTCAACAATTAAAATCAATAAGAAATGAAATTCAAGATCCAGGACTCCATTGTTTGTTAAATCGAATGAATTCATGTTATAGATGGTCCATAGGCATATTTTCCATAATGAATATAGTCATTAAGGAAGAAGCAAAGTTTAATTTCAAGGTTATTGCATGAAAAATAATCTTGGTAACAATAAGAGGAGCCTAATTTACATGAGGTGATTAGAATATCTCGTGATTTCACAATTAAACCTGTTCACATTTGTACGGAATGCAAACCATGATGAATGACACCTTTGATTGACGAACTAAAATAGATTTAGAGTTTTAATGGTCTTTATACTTGTTTGATTCAATCAATATACTATGTTGTTTAGCCACATGTGTTTATTTCATGATCAATGTGTCAAAAAGTGTGTTTGGAGTCAAAAGAGGAGCATTGCTAATGAGAAATGATGGGAGCCTGTCTCTAATTTTGAATTCAACAATTACAATCAATAAGCAATGAAATTCATGATCCAGGACTCCATTGTTTGTTAAATCGAATGAATTCATGTTATAGATGGTCCATGGGCATATTTTCCATAATGAATATAGTGATTAAGGATGAAGCAAAGTTTAATTTCAAGGTTATTGCATGAAAAATAATCCTGGTAACAATAAGAGGAGCCTAATTTACATGAGGTGAATAGAATGTCTCGTGATTTAACAATTAAACCTGTTCACATTTGTACGGAATGCAAACCATGATGAATGACACCTTTGATTGACAGACTAAAATAGATTTAGAGTTTTAATGGTCTTTATACTTGTTTGATTCAATCAATATACTATGTTGTTTAGCCACATGTGTTTATTTCATGATCAATGTGTCAAAAAGTGTGTTTGGAGTCAAAAGAGGAGCATTGCTAATGAGAAATGATGGGAGCCTGTCTCTAATTTTGAATTCAACAATTAAAATCAATAAGCAATGAAATTCATGATCCAGGACTCCATTGTTTGTTAAATCGAATGAATTTATGTTATAGATGGTCCATGATCATATTTTCCATAATGAATATAGTCATTAAGGATGAAGCAAAGTTTAATTTCAAGGTTATTGCATGAAAAATAATCCTGGTAACAATAAGAGGAGCCTAATTTACATGAGGTGATTAGAATATCTCATGATTTAACAATTAAACCTGTTCACATTTGTACGGAATGCAAACCATGATGAATGACACCTTTGATTGACGGACTAAAATAGATTTAGAGTTTTAATGGTCTTTATACTTGCTTGACTCAATTAATATACTAGGTTGTTTAGCCACATGTGTTAATTTCATCATCAATGTGTCAAAAAGTGTGTTTGGAGTCAAAAGAGGAGCATTGCTAATGAGAAATGATGGGAGCCTGTCTCTAATTTTGAATTCAACAATTAAAATCAATAAGCAATGAAATTCATGATCCAGGACTCCATTGTTTGTTAAATCGAATGAATTCATGTTATAGATGGTCCATGGGCATATTTTCCATAATGAATATAGTCCTTAAGGATGAAGCAAAGTTTAATTTCAAGGTTATTGCATGAAAAATAATCTTGGTAACAATAAGAGGAGCCTAATTTACATGAGGTGATTAGAATATCTCGTGATTTAACAATTAAACCTGTTCACATTTGTACGGAATGCAAACCATGATGAATGACACCTTTGATTGACGAACTAAAATAGATTTAGAGTTTTAATGGTCTTTATACTTGTTTGATTCAATCAATATACTATGTTGTTTAGCCACATGTGTTTATTTCATGATCAATGTGTCAAAAAGTGTGTTTGGAGTCAAAAGAGGAGCATTGCTAATGAGAAATGTTGGGAGCCTGTCTCTAATTTTGAATTCAACAATTAATATCAATAAGAAATGAGATTCAAGATCCAGGACTCCATTGTTTGTTAAATCGAATGAATTCATGTTATAGATGGTGCATGGGCATTTTTTCCATTATGAATATAGTCATTAAGGAAGAAGCAAAATTTTATATCAAGGTTATTGCATGAAAAATAATCCTGGTAACAATAAGAGGAGCCTAATTTACATGAGGTGATTAGAATGTCTCGTGATTTAACAATTAAACCTGTTCACATTTGTACGTAATGCAAACCATGATGAATGACACCTTTGATTGACAGACTAAAATAGATTTAGAGTTTTAATGGTCTTTATACTTGTTTGATTCAATCAATGTACTATGTTGTTTAGCCACATGTGTTTATTTCATGATCAATGTGTCAAAAAGTGTGTTTGGAGTCAAAAGAGGAGCATTGCTAATGAGAAATGATGGGAGCCTGTCTCTAATTTTGAATTCAACAATTAAAATCAATAAGCAATGAAATTCATGATCCAGGACTCCATTGTTTGTTAAATCGAATGAATTTATGTTATAGATGGTCCCATGATCATATTTTTCCATAATGAATATAGTCATTAAGGATGAAGCAAAGTTTAATTTCAAGGTTATTGCATGAAAAATAATCCTGGTAACAATAAGAGGAGCCTAATTTACATGAGGTGATTAGAATATCTCATGATTTAACAATTAAACCTGTTCACATTTGTACGGAATGCAAACCATGATGAATGACACCTTTGATTGACGGACTAAAATAGATTTAGAGTTTTAATGGTCTTTATACTTGCTTGACTCAATTAATATACTAGGTTGTTTAGCCACATGTGTTAATTTCATCATCAATGTGTCAAAAAGTGTGTGTTTGGAGTCAAAAGAGGAGCATTGCTAATGAGAAATGATGGGAGCCTGTCTCTAATTTTGAATTCAACAATTAAAATCAATAAGCAATGAAATTCATGATCCAGGACTCCATTGTTTGTTAAATCGAATGAATTCATGTTATAGATGGTCCATGGGCATATTTTCCATAATGAATATAGTCCTTAAGGATGAAGCAAAGTTTAATTTCAAGGTTATTGCATGAAAAATAATCTTGGTAACAATAAGAGGAGCCTAATTTACATGAGGTGATTAGAATATCTCGTGATTTAACAATTAAACCTGTTCACATTTGTACGGAATGCAAACCATGATGAATGACACCTTTGATTGACGAACTAAAATAGATTTAGAGTTTTAATGGTCTTTATACTTGTTTGATTCAATCAATATACTATGTTGTTTAGCCACATGTGTTTTTATTTCATGATCAATGTGTCAAAAAGTGTGTTTGGAGTCAAAAGAGGAGCATTGCTAATGAGAAATGTTGGGAGCCTGTCTCTAATTTTGAATTCAACAATTAATATCAATAAGAAATGAGATTCAAGATCCAGGACTCCATTGTTTGTTAAATCGAATGAATTCATGTTATAGATGGTGCATGGGCATTTTTTCCATTATGAATATAGTCATTAAGGAAGAAGCAAAATTTTTATATCAAGGTTATTGCATGAAAAAATAATCCTCCTGGTAACAATAAGAGGAGCCTAATTTACATGAGGTGATTAGAATGTCTCGTGATTTAACAATTAAACCTGTTCACATTTGTACGTAATGCAAACCATGATGAATGACACCTTTGATTGACAGACTAAAATAGATTTAGAGTTTTAATGGTCTTTATACTTGTTTGATTCAATCAATGTACTATGTTGTTTAGCCACATGTGTTTATTTCATGATCAATGTGTCAAAAAGTGTGTTTGGAGTCAAAAGAGGAGCATTGCTAATGAGAAATGATGGGAGCCTGTCTCTAATTTTGAATTCAACAATTAATATCAATAAGAAATGAGATTCAAGATCCAGGACTCCATTGTTTGTTAAATCGAATGAATTCATGTTATAGATGGTGCATGGGCATTTTTTTCCATTATGAATATAGTCATTAAGGAAGAAGCAAAATTTTATATCAAGGTTATTGCATGAAAAATAATCTTGGTAACAATAAGAGGAGCCTAATTTACATGAGGTGATTAGAATATCTCGTGATATAACAATTAAACCTGTTCACATTTGTACGGAATGCAAACCATGATGAATGACACCTTTGATTGACGAACTAAAATAGATTTAGAGTTTTAATGGTCTTTATACTTGTTTGATACAATCAATATACTATCTTGTTTAGCCACATGTGTTAATTTCATGATCAATGTGTCAAAAAATGTGTTTGTATTGAAAAGAGGAGCATTGTTAATGAGAAATGATGGGAGGCTGTCTCTAATTTTGAATTCAACAATTAATATCAATAAGAAATGAAATTCAAGATCCAGGACACCATTCATTGTTAAATAGAATGAATTCATGTTTTAGATGGTCCATGGGCATTTATTCCATAATCAATATAGTCATTAAGGATGAGGCAAAGTTTAATTTCACGGTTATTACATGAAAAATAGTCCTAGTAACAATAAGAGGAGCCTAATTTACATGAGGTGATTAGAATGTCTCGTGATTTGACAATTAAACCTGTTCACATTTGTACGGAATGCAAACCATGATGAATGACACCTTTGATTGACGGACTAAAATAGATTTAGAGTTTTAATGGTCTTTATACTTGTTTGATTCAATCAATATACTATGTTGTTTAGCCACATGTGTTAATTTCATCATCAATGTGTCAAAAAGTGTGTTTGGATTGAAAAGAGGAGCGTTGCTAATGAGAAATGATGGGAGTCTGTCTCTAATTTTGAATTCAAATATTAATATCAATAAGAAATGAAATTCAAGATCCAGGACTCCATTGTTTGTTAAATCGAATGAATTCATGTTATAGATGGTCCATGGGCTTTTTTTCCATAATGAATATAGTCATTAAGGATGAAGCAAAGTTTAATTTCAAGGTTATTGCATGAAAAATAGTCCTAGTAACAATAAGAGGAGCCTAATTTACATGAGGTGATTAGAATGTCTCCTGATTTAAGAATTAAACCTGTTCACATTTGTACAGAATTCAAACCATGATGAATGACTCCTTCGATTGACGGACTAAGATAGATTTACAATTTTAATGGTCTTTATACTTGTTTGATTCAATCAATATACTAGGTTGTTTAGCCACATGTGTTAATCGCATGATCAATGTGTCAAAAAGTGTGTTTGGAGTCAAAAGAAGAGCATTGCTAATGAGAAATGATGAGAGGCTGTCTATAATTTTGAATTCAATAATTAATATCAATAAGAAGTGAAATTCAAGATCCAGGACTCCATTCTTTGTTAAATAGAATGAATTCATGTTTTAGATGGTCCATGGGCATTTATTCCATAATGAATATAGTCATTAAGGATGAAGCAAAGTTTAATTTCAAGGTTATTGCATGAAAAATAGTCCTGGAAACAATAAGAGGATCCTAATTTACATGAGGTGATTAGAATGTCTCGTGATTTAAGAATTAATCCAATTCACATTTCTATAGAATGCAAACCATGATGAATGACTCCTTTCATTGATGGATTTAAATAGATTTACATTTTTAATGGTCTTTATACTTGTTTGATTCAATCAATATACTAGGTTGTTTATCCACTTGTGTTAATTTCATGATCAATGTGTCAAAAAGTGTGTTTGGAGTCAAAAAGGAGCATTGCCTATGAGAAATGGTGGGAGGTTGTCTCTAATTTTGAATTCAACAATTAATATCAATAAGAAATGAAATTCAACATCCAGGACTCCATTGTTTGTTAAATCGAATGAATTCATGTTATAGATTGTCCATGGGCATTTTTTCCATGATGAATATAGTCATTAAGGATGAAGCAAAGTTTAATATCCACGTTATTGCTTGAAAAATAGTCCTGGTAACAATAAGAGGAGCCTAATTTACATGAGGTGATTAGAATGTCTCGTGATTTAAGAATTAATCCAATTCACATTTGTACAGAATGCAAACCATGATGAATGACTCCTTTCATTGACAGATTTAAATAGATTTATATTTTTAATGGTCTTTATACTTGTTTGATTCAATCAATTTACTAGGTTGTTTAGCCACATGTGTTAATTTCATGATCAATGTGTCAAAAAGTGTGTTTGGAGTCAAAAAGGAGCATTGCTAATGAGAAATGGTGGGAGGTTGTCTCTAATTTTGAATTCAACAATTAATATCAATAAGAAATGAAATTCAACATCCAGGACTCCATTGTTTGTTAAATCGAATGAATTCATGTTATAGATGGGCCACGGGCATTTTTTCCATTAAGAATATAGTCATTAAGGAGGAAGCAAAATTTTATTTCAAGGTTATTGCATGAAAAATAGTCTTGGTAACAATAAGAGGAGCCAAATTTACATGAGGTGATTAGAATGTCTCGTGATTTATGAATTAAACCTGTTCACATTTGTACGGAATGCAGACCATGATGAATGACTCCTTTGATTGACTGACTAAAATAGATTTAGAGTTTTAATGGTCTTTATAGTTGTTTGATTCAATCAATATACTATGTCGTTCTGCCACATGTGTTTATTTCATGATCAATGTGTCAAAAAGTGTGTTTGGAGTCAAAAGAGGAGCATTGTTAATGAGAAATGATGGGAGGCTGTCTCTAATTTTGAATTCAACAATTAATATCAATAAGCAATGAAATTCATGATCCGGGACTCCATTGTTTGTTAAATCGAATGAATTCATGTTATAGATGGTCCATGGGCTTTTTTTCCATAATGAATATAGTCATTATGGATGAAGCAAAATTTCATTTCAAGGTTATTGCATGAAAAATAGTCCTGGAAACAATAAGAGGATCGTAATTTACATGAGGTGATTAGAATGTCTCGTGATTTAAGAATTAATCCAATTCACATTTTTACAGAATACAAACCATGATGAATGACTCCTTTCATTGACGGATTTAAATAGATTTATATTTTCAATGGTCTTTACACTTGTTTAATTCAATCAATATAGTAGGTTGTTTAGCCACATGTGTTAATTTCATGATCAATGTGTCAAAAAGTGTCTTTGGAGTCAAAAAGGAGCATTGCTAATGAGAAATGGTGGGAGGTTGTCTCTAATTTTGAATTCAACAATTATTATCAATAAGAAATGAAATTCAAGATCCAGGACTCCATTGTTTGTTAAATCGAAGGAATTCATGTTATAGATGGTCCATGGGCATTTTTTCCATTATGAATATAGTCATTAAGGATAAAGAAAAATTTTATTTCAAGGTTATTGCATGAAAAATAGTCCTGGTAACAATTAGAGGAGCCTAATTTACATGAGGTGATTAGAATGTCTCGTGATTTAAGAATTAAACCTGTTCACATTTGTACAGAATTCAAACCATGATGAAAGACTCCTTTGATTGACGGACTAAAATAGATTTAGAGTTTTAATGGTCTTTATACTTGCTTGATTCAATCAATATAGTAGGTTGTTTAGCCACATGTGTTAATTTCATGATCAATGTGTCAAAAAGTTTGTTTGGAGTCAAAAGAAGAGCATTGCTAAAGAGAAATGATGAGAGGCTGTCTATAATTTTGAATTCAACAATTAATATCAATAAGAAATGAAATTCAAGATCCAGGACTCCATTATTTGTTAAATAGAATGAATTCATGTTTTAGATGGTCCATGGGCATTTATTCCATAATGAATATAGTCATTAAGGATGGAGCAAAGTTTAATTTCAAGGTTATTGTATGAAAAATAGTCCTGGTAACAATAAGAGGAGCCTAATTTATATGAGGTGATTAGAATGTCTCGTGATTTAACAATTAAACCTATTGACATTTGTACGGAATGCAAACCATGATGAATGACTCCTTTGATTGACGGACTAAGATAGATTTAGAGTTTTAATGGTCTATATACTTGTTTGATTCAATCAATATACTATGCTGTTTAGCCACATGTGTTAATTTCATGATCAATGTGTAAAAAGTGTGTTTGGAGTCAAAAGAAGAGCATTGCTAATGAGAAATGATGGGAGGCTGTCTATAATTTTGAATTCAACAATTAATATCAACAAGCAATGAAATTCAAGATCCAGGACTCCATTCTATGTTAAATAAAATGAATTCATGTTTTAGATGGTCCATGGGCATTTATTCCATAATGAATATAGTCATTAAGGATGAAGCAAAGTTTAATTTCAGGGTTATTGCATGAAAAATAGTCCTGGTAACAATAAGAGGAGCCTAATTTACATGAGGTGATTAGAATGTCTCGTGATTTAACAATTAAACCTGTTCACATTTGTACGGAATGCAAACCATGATGAATGACTCCTTTGATTGACGGACTAAAATAGATTTAGAGTTTTGATGGTTTTATAGTTGTTTGATTCAATCAATATACTATGTTGTTCAGCCACATGTGTTTATTTCATGATCAATGTGGCAAAAAGTGTGTTTGGAGTCAAAAGAGGAGCATTGCTAATGAGAAATGATGGCAGGCTGTCTCTAATTTTGAATTCAACAATTAATATCAATAAGCAATGAAATTCATGATCCAGGACTCCATTGTTTGTTAAATCGAATGAATTCATGTTATCGATTGTCCATGGGCATTTTTTCCATAATGAATATAGTCATTATGGATGAAGCAAAATTTCATTTCAAGGTTATTGCATGAAAAATAGTCCTGGAAACAATAAGAGGATCGTAATTTACATGATGTGATTAGAATGTCTCGTGATTTAGGAATTAATCCAATTCACATTTGTACAGAATGCAAACCATGATGAATGACTCCTTTCATTGACGGATTTCAATAGATTTATATTTTTAATGGTCTTTATACTTGTTTGATTCAATCAATATAGTAGGTTGTTTAGCCACATGTGTTAATTTCATGATCAATGTGTCAAAAAGTGTGTTTGGAGTCAAAATGGAGCATTGCTAATGAGAAATGGTGGGAGGTTCTCTCTAATTTTGAATTCAACAATTATTATAAATAAGAAATGAAATTCAAGATCCAGGACTCCATTGTTTGTTAAATCGAATGAATTCATGTTGTAGATGGTCCATGGGCATTTTTTCCATTATGAATATAGTCATTAAGGATGAAGCAAAATTTTATTTCAAGGTTATTGCATGAAAAATAGTCCTGGTAACAATTAGAGGAGCCTAATTTAAATGAGGTGATTAGAATGTCTCGTGATTTAAGAATTAAACCTGTTCACATTTGTACAGAATTCAAACCATGATGAATGACTCCTTCGATTGACGGACTAAAATAGATTTAGAGTTTTAATGGTCTTTATACTTGATTGATTCAATTAATATATTAGGTTGTTTAGCCACATGTGTTAATTTCATGATCAATGTGTCAAAAAGTGTGTTTGGAGTCAAAAGAAGAGAATTGCTAATGAGAAATGATGAGAGGCTGTCTATAATTTTGAATTCAACAATTAATATCAATAAGAAATGAAATTCAAGATCCAAGACTCCATTCTTTGTTAAATAGAATGAATTCATGTTTTAGATGGTCCATGGGCATTTATTCCATAATGAATATAGTCATTAAGGATGAAGCAAAGTTTAATTTCAAGGTTATTGCATGAAAAATAGTCCTGGTAACAATAAGAGGAGCCTAATTTACATGAGGTGATTAGAATGTCTCGTGATTTAACAATTAAACCTGTTCACATTTGTACGGAATGGAAACCATGATGAATGACTCCTTTGATTGACGGACTAAGATAGATTTAGTGTTTTAATGGTCTTTATACTTGTTTGATTCAATCAATATACTATGTTGTTTAGCCACATGTATTAATTTCATGATCAATGTGTAAAAAGTGAGTTTGGAGTGAAAAGAAAAGCATTGCTAATGAGAAATGATGGGAGGCTGTCTATAATTTGGAATTCAACAATTAATATCAATAAGAAATGAAATTCAAGATCCAGGACTCCATTCTATGTTAAATAGAATGAATTCATGTTTTAGATGGTCCATGGGCATTTATTCCATAATGAATATAGTCATTAAGGATGAAGCAAAGTTTAATTTCAAGGTTATTGCATGAAAAATAGTCCTAGTAACAATAAGAGGAGCCTAATTTACATGAGGTGATTGGAATGTCTCGTGATTTAACAATTAAACATGTTCACATTTGTACGGAATGGAAACCATGATGAATGACTCCTTTGATTGACGGACTAAAATAGATTTAGAGTTTTAATGGTCTTTATACTTGTTTGATTCAATCAATATACTATGTTGTTCAGCCACATGTGTTAATTTCATGATCAATGTGTCAAAAAGTTTGTTTGGAGTCAAAAGAAGAGCATTGCTAATGAGAAATGATGAGAGGCTGTCTATAATTTTGAATTCAACAATTAATATCAATAAGAAATGAAATTCAAGATCCAGGACTCCATTCTTTACTAAATAGAATGAATTCATGTTTTAGATGGTCCATGGGCATTTATTCCATAATGAATATAGTCATTAAGGATGAAGCAAAGTTTAATTTCAAGGTTATTGCATGAAAAATAGTCATGGTAACAATAAGAGGAGCCTAATTTACATGAGGTGATTAGAATGTCTCGTGATTTAACAATTAAACATGTTCACATTTGTACGGAATGGAAACCATGATGAATGACTCGTTTGATTGACGGACTAAAATAGATTTAGAGTTTTAATGGTCTTTATACTTGTTTGATTCAATCAATATACTATGTTGTTCAGCCACATGTATTTATTTCATGATCAATGTGTCAAAAAGTGTGTTTGGAGTCAAAAGAGGAGCATTGCTAATGAGAAATGATGGGAGGCTATCTCTAATTTTGAATTCAACAATTAATATCAATAAGCAATGAAATTCATGATCCAGGACTCCATTGTTTGTTAAATCGAATGAATTCATGTTATAGATGGTCCATGGGCATTTTTTCCATAAGGAATATAATCATTATGGATGAAGCAAAATTTCATTTCAAGGTTATTGCATAAAAAATAGTCCTGGTAACAATAAGAAGAGCCTAATTTACATGAGGTGATTAGAATGTCTCGTGATTTAAGAATTAAACCTGTTCACATTTGTACAGAATTCAAACCATGATGAATGGCTCCTTCGATTGACGGACTAAAATAGATTTAGAGTTTTAATGGTCTTTATACTTGCTTGAATCAATTAATATACTAGGATGTTTAGCCACATGTGTTAATTTCATGATCAATGTGTCAAAAAGTGTGTTTGGAGTTAAAAGAAGAGCATTGCTAATGAGAAATGATGGGAGGCTGTCTATAATTTTGAATTCAAAAATTTATATTAATAAGAAGTGAAATTGAAGATCCAGGACTCCATTCTTTGTTAAATAGAATGAATTCATGTTATAGATGGTCCATGGGCATGTATTCCATAATGAATATAGTCATTAAGGATGAAGCAAAGCTTAATTTCAAGGTTATTGCATGAAAAATAGTCCTGGTAACAATAAGAAGACCCTAATTTACATGAGGTGATTAGAATGTCTCGTGATTTAATAATTAAACCTGTTCACATTTGTACGGAATGCAAACCATGATGAATGACTCCTTTGATTGACGGACTAAAATAGATGTAGAGTTTTAATGGTCTTTATACTTGCTTGATTCAATTAATATACTAGGTTGTTTAGCCACATGTGTTAATTTCATGATCAATGTGTCAAAAAGTTTGTTTGGTGTTAAAAGAAAAGCATTGCTAATGAGAAATGATGGGAGGCTGTCTATAATTTTGAATTCAAAAATTTATATCAATAAGAAATGAAATTGAAGATCCAGGACTCCATTATTTGTTAAATAGAATGAATTCATGTTATAGATGGTCCATGGGCATGTATTCCATAATGAATATAGTCATTAAGGATGAAGCAAAGCTTAATTTCAAGGTTATTGCATGAAAAATAGTCCTGGTAACAATAAGAAGAGCCTAATTTACATGACGTGATTAGAATGTCTCGTGATTTAATAATTAAACCTGTTCACATTTGTACGGAATGCAAACCATGATGAATGACTCCTTTGATTGACGAACTAAAATAGATGTAGAGTTTTAATGGTCTTTATACTTGCTTGATTTAATTAATATACTAGGCTGTTTAGCCACATGTGTTAATTTCATGATCAATGTGTCAAAATGTGTGTGTGGAGACAAAAGAAGAGCATTGCTAATGAGAAATGATGAGAGGTTGTCTATAATTTTGAATTCAATAATTAATATCAATAAGAAATGAAATTCAAGATCCAGGACTCCATTCTATGTTAAATAGAACAAATTCATGTTTTAGATGGTCAATGGGCATTTTTTCCATAATGACTATAGTCATTAAGGATGAAGCAAACTTTAATTTCAAGGTTATTGCATGAAAAATAGTCCTGGAAACAATAAGAGGATCCTAATTTACATGAGGTGATTAGAATGTCTCGTGATTTAAGAATTAATCCAATTCACATTTCTATAGAATGCAAACCATGATGAATGACTTATTTCATTGATGGATTTAAATAGATTTACATTTTTAATGGTCTTTATACTTGTTTGATTCAATCAATATACTAGGTTGTTTATCCACATGTGTTAATTTCATGATCAATGTGTCAAAAAGTGTGTTTGGAGTCAAAAAGGAGCATTGCCAATGAGAAATGGTGGGAGGTTGTCTCTAATTTTGATTTCAACAATTAATATCAATAAGAAATGAAATTCAACATCCAGGACTCCATTGTTTGTTAAATCGAATGAATTCATGTTATAGATGGTCCATGGGCAATTTTTCCAAGATGAATATAGTCATTAAGGATGATGCAAAGTTTAATTTCCACGTTATTGCTTGAAAAATAGTCCTGGTAACAATAAGAGGAGCCTAATTTACATGAGGTGATTAGAATGTCTCGTGATTTAACAATTAAACCTGTTCACATTTCTACAGAATGCAAACCATGATGAATGACTCCTTTGATTGATGGACTAAAATAGATTTAGAGTTTTAATGGTCTTTATACTTGTTTGATTCAATAAATATACTATGTTGTTCAGCCACATGTGTTTATTTCATGATCAATGTGTCAAAAAGTGTGTTTGGAGTCAAAAGAGGAGCATTGCTAATGACAAATGATGGGAGGCTGTCTCTAATTTTGAATTCAACAATTAATATCAATAAGCAATGAAATTCATGATCCAGGACTCCATTGTTTGTTAAATCGAATGAATTCATGTTATAGATGGTCCATGGGCATTTTTTCCATAATGAATATAGTCATTATGGATGAAGCAAAATTTCATTTCAAGGTTATTGCATGAAAAATAGTCCTGGTAACAATAAGAAGAGCCTAATTTACATGAGGTGATTAGAATGTCTCGTGATTTAAGAATTAAACCTGTTCACATTTGTACAGAATTCAAACCATGATGAATGACTCCTTCGATTGACGGACTAAAATAGATTTAGAGTTTTAATGGTCTTTATACTTGCTTGAATCAATTAATATACTAGGATGTTTAGCCACATGTGTTAATTTCATGATCAATGTGTCAAAAGGTGTGTTTGGAGTTAAAAGAAGAGCATTGCTAATGAGAAATGATGGGAGGCTGTCTATAATTTTGAATTCAAAAATTTATATCAATAAGAAATGAAATTGAAGATCCAGGACTCCATTCTTTGTTAAATAGAATGAATTCATGTTATAGATGGTCCATGGGCATGTATTCCATAATGAATATAGTCATTAAGGATGAAGCAAAGCTTAATTTCAAATTTATTGCATGAAAAATAGTCCTGGTAACAATAAGAAGAGCCTAATTTACATGAGGTGATTAGAATGTCTCGTGATTTAATAATTAAACCTGTTCACATTTGTACGGAATGCAAACCATGATGAATGACTCCTTTGATTGATGGACTAAAATAGATGTAGAGTTTTTAATGGTCTTTATACTTGCTTGATTCAATTAATATACTAGGTTGTTTAGCCACATGTGTTAATTTCATGATCAATGTGTCAAAAAGTGTGTTTGGAATCAAAAGAAGAGCATTGCTAATGAGAAATGATGGGAGCTGTCTATAATTTTGAATTCAACAATTAATATCAATAAGAAATGAAATTGAAGATCCAGGACTCCATTCTTTGTTAAATAGAATGAACTCATGTTATAGATGGTCCATGGGCATATATTCCATAATGAATATAGTCATTAAGGATGAAGCAAAGTTTAATTTCATGGTTATTGCATGAAAAATAGTCCTGGTAACAATAAGAAGAGCCTAATTTACATGAGGTGATTAGAATGTCTCGTGATTTAACAATTAAACGTGTTCACATTTGTACGGAAGGCAAACCATGATGAATGACTCCTTTGATTGACGGACTAAAATAGATTTAGAGTTTTAATGGTCTTTATACATGTTTGATTCAATCAATATACTATGTTGTTTAGCAACATGTGTTAATTTCATGATCAATGTGTCAAAAAGTGTGTTTGGATTGAAAAGAGGAGGATTGCTAATGAGAAATGGTGGGAGGCTGTCTCTAATTTTGAATTCAACAATTAATATTAATAAGAAATGAAATTCAATATCCAGGATTCCATTGTTTGTTAAATCGAATGAATTCATGTTATAGATGGTCGATGGGCATTTTTTCCATAATCACTATAGTCATTAAGGATGAAGCAAAATTTAATTTCAAGGTTATTGCATGAAAAATAGTCCTAGAAACAATAAGAGGAGCCTAATTTACATGAGGTGATTAGAATGTCTCGTGATTTAAGAATTAAACCTGTTCACATTTGTACGGAATGCAAACCATGATGAATGACTACTTTGATTGACGGACTAAAATAGATTTAGAGTTTTAATGGTCTTTATACATGTTTGATTCAATCAATATACTATGTTGTTTAGCAACATGTGTTAATTTCATGATCAATGTGTCAAAAAGTGTGTTTGGATTGAAAAGAGGAGGATTGCTAATGAGAAATGGTGGGAGGCTGTCTCTAATTTTGAATTCAACAATTAATATTAATAAGAAATGAAATTCAATATCCAGGATTCCATTGTTTGTTAAATCGAATGAATTCATGTTATAGATGGTCCATGGGCATTTTTTCCATAATCACTATAGTCATTAAGGATGAAGCAAAATTTAATTTCAAGGTTATTGCATGAAAAATAGTCCTAGAAACAATAAGAGGAGCCTAATTTACATGAGGTGATTAGAATGTCTCGTGATTTAAGAATTAAACCTGTTCACATTTGTACGGAATGCAAACCATGATGAATGACTCCTTTGATTGACGGACTAAAATAGATTTAGAGTTTTAATGGTCTTTATACTTGTTTGATTCAATCAATATACTATGTTGTTCAGCCACATGTGTTTATTTCATGATCAATGTGTCAAAAACTGTGTTTGGAGTCAAAAGAGGAGCATTGCTAATGAGAAATGATGGGAGGCTGTCCCTAATTTTGAATTTAACAATTAATATCAATAAGCAATGAAATTCATTATCCAGGACTCCATTGTTTGTTAAATCGAATGAATTACTGTTATAGATGGTCCATGGGCATTTTTTCCATAATGAATATAGTCATTATGGATGAAGCAAAATTTCATTTCAAGGTTATTGCATTAAAAATAGTCCTGGAAACAATAAGAGGATCCTAATTTACATGAGGTGATTAGAATGTCTCGTGATTTAAGAATTAATCCAATTCACATTTGTACAGAATGCAAACCATGATGAATGACTCCTTTCATTTAAGGATTTAAATAGATTTATATTTTTAATGGTCTCTATACTTGTTTGATTAAATCAATATACTAGGTTGTTTAGCCACATGTGTTAATTTCATGATCAATGTGTCAAAAAGTATGTTTGGAGTCAAAAAGGAGCATTGCTAATGAGAAATGGTGGGAGGTTGTCTCTAATTTTGAATTCAACAATTATTATCAATAAGAAATGAAATTCAAGATCCAGGACTCCATTGTTTGTTAAATCGAATGAATTCATGTTATAGATGGTCCAGGGGCATTTTTTCCATTATGAATATAGTCATTAAGGATGAAGCAAAATTTTATTTCAAGGTTATTGCATGAAAAATAGTCCTGGTAACAATTAGAGGAGCCTAATTTACATGAGGTGATTAGAATGTCTCGTGATTTAAGAATTAAACCTGTTCACATTTGTACAGAATTCAAACCATGATGAATAACTCCTTCGATTGACGGACTAAAATAGATTTAGAGTTTTAATGGTCTTTATACTTGCTTGAATCAATTAATATACTAGAATGTTTAGCCACATGTGTTAATTTCATGATCAATTTGTCAAAAAGTGTGTTTGGAGTCAAAAGAAGAGCATTGCTAATGAGCAATGATGGGAGGCTGTCTATAATTTTGAATTCAACAATTAATATCAATAAGAAATGAAATTGAAGATCCAGGACTCCATTCTTTGTTAAATAGAATGAATTCATGTTTTAGATGGTCCATGGGCATGTATTCCATAATGAATATAGTCATTAAGGATGAAGCAAAGCTTAGTTTCAAGGTTATTGCATGAAAAATAGTCCTGGTAACAATAAGAAGAGCCTAATTTACATGAGGTGATTAGAATGTCTCATGATTTAACAATTAAACCTGTTCATATTTGTACGGAATGCAAACCATGATGAATGACTCCTTTGATTGACGGACTAAAATAGATGTAGAGTTTTATTGGTCTTTATACTTGCTTGATTCAATTAATATACTAGGTTGTTTAGCCACATGTGTTAATTTCATGATCAATGTGTCAAAAAGTGTGTTTGGAATCAAAAGAAGAGCATTGCTAATGAGAAATGATGGGAGGCTGTCTATAATTTTGAATTCAACAATTAATATCAATAAGAAATGAAATTGAAGATCCAGGACTCCATTCTTTGTTAAATAGAATGAACTCATGTTATAGATGGTCCATGGGCATTTATTCCATAATGAATATAGTCATTAAGGATGAAGCAAAGTTTAATTTCAAGGTTATTGCATGAAAAATAGTCCTGGTAACAATAAGAGGAGCCTAATTTACATGAGGTGATTAGAATGTCTCGTGATTTAACAATTAAACCTGTTCACATTTGTACGGAATGCAAACCATGATGATTGACTCCTTTGATTGACAGACTAAGATAGATTTAGAATTTTAATGGTCTTTATACTTGTTTGATTCAATCAATATACTATGTTGTTTAGCCACATGTGTTAATTTCATGATCAATATGTCAAAAAGTGTGTTTGGATTGAAAAGAGGAGCATTGCTAATGAGAAATGGTGGCATGCTATCGCTAATTTTGAATTCAACAATTAATATCAATAAGAAATGAAATTCAAGATCTAGGACTACATTGTTTGTTAAATCGAATGAATTCATGTTATAGATGGTCCATGGGCATTTTTTCCATAATGTATATAGTGATTAAGGATGAAGCAAAATTTAATTTCAAGGTTATTGCATGAAAAATAGTCCTGGAAACAATAAGAGGATCCTAATTTACGTGAGGTGACTAGAATGTCTCGTGATTTAAGAATTAATCCAATTCACATTTCTATAGAATGCAAACCATGATGAATGACTCCTTTCATTGACGGATTAAAATAGATTTACATTTTTAATGGTCTTTATACTTGTTTGATTCAATCAATATAGTAGGTTGTTTAGCCACATGTGTTAATTTCATGATCAATGTGTCAAAAAGTGTGTTTGGAGTCAAAAAGGAGCATTGCTAATGAGAAATGGTGGGAGGTTGTCTCTAATTTTGAATTCAACAATTATTCTCAATAAGAAATGAAATTCAAGATCCAGGACTCCATTGTTTGTTAAATCGAATGAATTCATGTTATAGATGGTCCCTGGGCATTTTTTCCATTATGAATATAGTCATTAAGGATGAAGCAAAATTTTATTTCAAGGTTATTGCATGAAAAATAGTCCTAGTAACAATTAGAGGAGCCTAATTTACATGAGGTGATTAGAATGTCTCGTGATTTAACAATTAAACCTGTTCACATTTGTACAGAATTCAAACCATGATGAATGACTCCTTCGATTGACGGACTAAAATAGATTTAGAGTTTTAATGGTCTTTATACTTGCTTGATTCAATTAATATACTAGGATGTTTAGCCACATGTGTTAATTTCATGATGAATGTGTCAAAAAGTGTGTTTGGAGTTACAAGATGAGCATTGCTAATGAGAAATGATGGGAGGCTGTCTATAATTTTGAATTCAAAAATTAATATCAATAAGAAATTAAATTGAAGATCCAGGACTCCATTCTATGTTGAATAGAATGAATACATGTTTTAGATGGTCCATGGGCATTTATTCCATAATGAATATAGTCATTAAGGATGAAGCAAAGTTTAATTTCAAGGTTATTGCATGAAAAATAGTCCTGGTAACAATAAGAGGAGCCTAATTTACATGAGGTGATTAGAATGTCTCGTGATTTAACAATTAAACCTGTTCACATTTGTACGGAATGCAAACCATGTTGAATGACTCCGTTGATTGACGGACTAAAATAGATTTAGAGTTTTAATGGTCTTTATACTTGTTTGATTCAATCAATATACTATGTTGTTCAGCCACATGTGTTAATTTCATGATCAATGTGTCAAAAAGTGTGTTTGGAGTCAAAAAAGGAGCATTGCTAATGAGAAATGATGGGAGGCTGTCTATAATTTTGAATTCAACAATTAATATCAACAAGAAATGAAATTCAAGATCCAGGACTCCATTCTATGTTAAATAGAATCAATTCATGTTTTAGATGGTCCATGGGCATTTATCCCATAATGAATATAGTCATTAAGGATGAAGCAAAGTTTAATTTCAAGGTTATTGCATGAAAAATAGTCCTGGTAACAATAAGAGGAGCCTAATTTACATGAGGTGATTAGAATGTCTCGTGATTTAACAATTAAACCTGTTCACATTTGTACGGAATGCAAACCATGTTGAATGACTCCTTTGATTGACGGACTAAAATAGATTTAGAGTTTTAATGGTCTTTATACTTGTTTGATTCAATCAATATACAATGTTGTTCAGCCACATGTGTTTATTTCATGATCAATGTGTCAAAAAGTGTGTTTGGAGTCAAAAGAGGAGCATTGCTAATGAGAAATGATGGGAGGCTGTCTCTAATTTTGAATTTAACAATTAATATCAATAAGCAATGAAATTCATGATCCAGGACTCCATTGTTTGTTAAATCGAATGAATTTATGTTATAGATGGTCCATGGGCATTTTTTCCATAATGAATATAGTCATTATGGATGAAGCAAAATTTCATTTCAAGGTTATTGCATGAATAATAGTCCTGGAAACAATAAGAGGATCCTAATTTACATGAGGTGATTAGAATGTCTCGTGATTTAAGAATTAATCCAATTCACATTTGTACAGAATGCAAACCATGATGAATGACTCCTTTCATTGATGGATTTAAATAGATTTATATTTTTAATTGTCTTTATACTTGTTTGATTCAATCAATATAGTAGGTTGTTTAGCCACATGTGTTAATTTCATGATCAATGTGTCAGAAAGTGTGTTGGAGTCAAAAAGGAGCATTGCTAATGAGAAATGGTGGGAGGTTGTCTCTAATTTTGAATTCAACAATTATTATCAATAAGAAATGAAATTCAAGATCCAGGACTCCATTTTTTGTTAAATCGAATGAATTCATCTTATAGATGGTCCATGGGCATTTTTTCCATTATGAATATAGTCATTAAGGATGAAGCAAAATTTTATTTCAAGGTTATTGCATGAAAAATAGTCATGGAAACAATAAGAGGATCCTAATTTACGTGAAGTGATTAGAATATCTCGTGATTTAAGAATTAATCTAATTCACATTTCTATAGAATGCAAACCATGATGAATGACTCCTTTCATTGACGGATTAAAATAGATTTACATTTTTAATGGTCTTGATACTTGTTTGATTCAATCAATATACTAGGTTGTTTAGCCACATGTGTTAATTTCATGATCAATGTGTCAAAAAGTGTGTTTGGAGTCAAAAAGGAGCATTGCTAATGAGAAATGGTGGGAGGTTGTCTCTAATTTTGAATTCAACAATTAATATCAATAAGAAATGATATTCAACATCCAGGACTCCATTGTTTGTTAAATCAAATGAATTCATGTTATAGATTGTCCATGGGCATTTTTTCCATTATGAATATAGTCATTAAGGATGAAGCAAAATTTTATTTCAAGGTTATTGCATGAAAAATAGTCCTGGTAACAATCAGAGGAGCCTAATTTACATGAGGTGACTAGAATGTCTCGTGATTTTAGAATTAAACCTGTTCACATTTGTGCAGAATTCAAACCATGATGAATGACTCCTTCGATTGACGGACTAAAATAGATTTAGAGTTTTAATGGTCTTTATACTTGCTTGAATCAATTAATATACTAGGATGTTTAGCCACATGTGTTAATTTCATGATCAATGTGTCAAAAGGTGTGTTTGGAGTTAAAAGAAGAGCATTGCTAATGAGAAATGATGGGAGGCTGTCTATAATTTTGAATTCAAAAATTTATATCAATAAGAAATGAAATTGAAGATCCAGGACTCCATTCTTTGTTAAATAGAATGAATTCATGTTATAGATGGTCCATGGGCATGTATTCCATAATGAATATAGTCATTAAGGATGAAGCAAAGCTTAATTTCAAATTTATTGCATGAAAAATAGTCCTGGTAACAATAAGAAGAGCCTAATTTACATGAGGTGATTAGAATGTCTCGTGATTTAATAATTAAACCTGTTCACATTTGTACGGAATGCAAACCATGATGAATGACTCCTTTGATTGATGGACTAAAATAGATGTAGAGTTTTAATGGTCTTTATACTTGCTTGATTCAATTAATATACTAGGTTGTTTAGCCACATGTGTTAATTTCATGATCAATGTGTCAAAAAGTGTGTTTGGAATCAAAAGAAGAGCATTGCTAATGAGAAATGATGGGAGCTGTCTATAATTTTGAATTCAACAATTAATATCAATAAGAAATGAAATTGAAGATCCAGGACTCCATTCTTTGTTAAATAGAATGAACTCATGTTATAGATGGTCCATGGGCATATATTCCATAATGAATATAGTCATTAAGGATGAAGCAAAGTTTAATTTCATGGTTATTGCATGAAAAATAGTCCTGGTAACAATAAGAAGAGCCTAATTTACATGAGGTGATTAGAATGTCTCATGATTTAACAATTAAACGTGTTCACATTTGTACGGAAGGCAAACCATGATGAATGACTCCTTTGATTGACGGACTAAAATAGATTTAGAGTTTTAATGGTCTTTATACATGTTTGATTCAATCAATATACTATGTTGTTTAGCAACATGTGTTAATTTCATGATCAATGTGTCAAAAAGTGTGTTTGGATTGAAAAGAGGAGGATTGCTAATGAGAAATGGTGGGAGGCTGTCTCTAATTTTGAATTCAACAATTAATATTAATAAGAAATGAAATTCAATATCCAGGATTCCATTGTTTGTTAAATCGAATGAATTCATGTTATAGATGGTCCATGGGCATTTTTTCCATAATCACTATAGTCATTAAGGATGAAGCAAAATTTAATTTCAAGGTTATTGCATGAAAAATAGTCCTAGAAACAATAAGAGGAGCCTAATTTACATGAGGTGATTAGAATGTCTCGTGATTTAAGAATTAAACCTGTTCACATTTGTACGGAATGCAAACCATGATGAATGACTCCTTTGATTGACGGACTAAAATAGATTTAGAGTTTTAATGGTCTTTATACATGTTTGATTCAATCAATATACTATGTTGTTTAGCAACATGTGTTAATTTCATGATCAATGTGTCAAAAAGTGTGTTTGGATTGAAAAGAGGAGGATTGCTAATGAGAAATGGTGGGAGGCTGTCTCTAATTTTGAATTCAACAATTAATATTAATAAGAAATGAAATTCAATATCCAGGATTCCATTGTTTGTTAAATCGAATGAATTCATGTTATAGATGGTCCATGGGCATTTTTTCCATAATCACTATAGTCATTAAGGATGAAGCAAAATTTAATTTCAAGGTTATTGCATAAAAAATAGTCCTAGAAACAATAAGAGGAGCCTAATTTACATGAGGTGATTAGAATGTCTCGTGATTTAAGAATTAAACCTGTTCACATTTGTACGGAATGCAAACCATGATGAATGACTCCTTTGATTGACGGACTAAAATAGATTTAGAGTTTTAATGGTCTTTATACTTGTTTGATTCAATCAATATACTATGTTGTTCAGCCACATGTGTTTATTTCATGATCAATGTGTCAAAAACTGTGTTTGGAGTCAAAAGAGGAGCATTGCTAATGAGAAATGATGGGAGGCTGTCCCTAATTTTGAATTTAACAATTAATATCAATAAGCAATGAAATTCATTATCCAGGACTCCATTGTTTGTTAAATCGAATGAATTACTGTTATAGATGGTCCATGGGCATTTTTTCCATAATGAATATAGTCATTATGGATGAAGCAAAATTTCATTTCAAGGTTATTGCATTAAAAATAGTCCTGGAAACAATAAGAGGATCCTAATTTACATGAGGTGATTAGAATGTCTCGTGATTTTAAGAATTAATTCCAAATTCACATTATTATTAATCCAATTCACAATGCAAATGCAAATGATGAATGACTCCTTTCATTTAAGGATTTAAATAGATTTATATTTTTAATGGTCTCTATACTTGTTTGATTAAATCAATATACTAGGTTGTTTAGCCACATGTGTTAATTTCATGATCAATGTGTCAAAAAGTATGTTTGGAGTCAAAAAGGAGCATTGCTAATGAGAAATGGTGGGAGGTTGTCTCTAATTTTTGAATTCAACAATTATTATCAATAAGAAATGAAATTCAAGATCCAGGACTCCATTGTTTGTTAAATCGAATGAATTCATGTTATAGATGGTCCAGGGGCATTTTTTCCATTATGAATATAGTCATTAAGGATGAAGCAAAATTTTTTAATTCAAGGTTATTGCATGAAAAATAGTCCAGGTAACAATTAGAGGAGCCTAATTTACATGAGGTGATTAGAATGTCTCGTGATTTAAGAAATTAAACCTGTTCACATTTGTACAGAATTCAAAACCATGATGAATGACTCCTTCGATTGACGGACTAAAATAGATTTAGAGTTTTTAATGGTCTTTAATACTTGCTTGAATCAATTAATATACTAGAATGTTTAGCCACATGTGTTAATTTCATGATCAATTTGTCAAAAAGTGTGTTTGGAGTCAAAAAGAAAGAGCATTGCTAATGAGAAATGATGGGAGGCTGTCTATAAATTTTGAATTCAACAATTAATATCAATAAGAAATGAAAAATTGAAGATCCAGGACTCCATTCTTTGTTAAATAGAATGAATTCATGTTTTAGATGGTCCATGGGCATGTTATTCCATAATGAATATAGTCATTAAGGATGAAGCAAAGCTTAATTTCAAGGTTATTGCATGAAAAATAGTCCTGGTAACAATAAGAAGAGCCTAATTTACATGAGGTGATTAGAATGTCTCATGATTTAACAAAATTAAACTTGTTCATAATTTGTACGGAATGCAAACCATGATGAATGACTCCTTTGATTGACGGACTAAAATAGATTGTAGAGTTTTATTGGTCTTTATACTTGTTTGATTCAATTAATATACTAGGTTGTTTAGCCACATGTGTTAATTTCATGATCAATGTGTCAAAAAGTGTGTTTGGAATCAAAAGAAGAGCATTGCTAATGAGAAATGATGGGAGGCTGTCTATAATTTTGAATTCAACAATTAATATCAATAAGAAATGAAATTGAAGATCCAGGACTCCATTCTTTGTTAAATAGAATGAATTCATGTTATAGATGGTCCATGGGCATTTATTCCATAATGAAATATAGTCATTAAGGATGAAGCAAAGTTTAATTTCAAGGTTATTGCATGAAAAATAGTCCTGGTAACAATAAGAGGAGCCCTAATTTTACATGAGGTGATTAGAATGTCTCGTGATTTAACAATTAAACCTGTTCACATTTGTACGGAATGCAAACCATGATGATTGACTCCTTTGATTGACAGACATAAGATAGATTTAGAATTTTTAATGGTCTTTATACTTGTTTGATTCAATCAATATACTATGTTGTTTTAGCCACATGTGTTAATTTCATGATCAATATGTCAAAAAAGTGTGTTTGGATTGAAAAGAGGAGCATTGCTAATGAGAAATGGTGGCATGCTATCGCTAATTTTGAACTTCAACAATTAATATCAATAAGAAATGAAATTCAAGATCCAGGACTACATTGTGTTTGTTAAATCGAATGAATTCATGTTTATAGATGGTCCCATGGGCATTTTTTTCCATAATGTTATATAGTGATTAAGGATGAAGCAAAATTTTAATTTTCAAGGTTATTGCATGAAAAAATAGTCCTGGAAACAATAAGAGGATCCTAATTTACGTGAGGTGACTAGAATGTCTCCGTGATTTAAGAATTAATCCAATTCACATTTCTATAGAATCGCAAACCATGATGAATGACTCCTTTCAT
>JBAPLH010000274.1:0-90350 GCA_037897445.1 Ceriops zippeliana
TCCTCTTTTGACTTCAAACACACTTTTTGAGACATTGATCATGAAATTAATACATGTGGTTAAACAACCTAGTATATTCATTGAATCAAACAAGTATAAAGACCATTAAAACTCTAAATCTATTTCAATCCGTCAATCAAAGGAGTCATTCATCATTGTTTGCATTTTGTACAAATGTGAATTGGTTTAATTGTTAAATCACGAGACATTCTAATCACCTCATGTAAATTAGGCTCCTCTTATTGTTACCAGGACTATTTTTCATGCAATAACCTTGAAATTAAAATTTGCTTGATCCTTAATGACTATATTCATTATGGAAAAAATGCCCATGGACCATCTATAACATGAATGCATTCAATTTAACAAACAATGGAGTTCTGGTTCGTGAATTTCATTTCTTATTGATATTAATTGTTGAATTCAAAATTAGAGATAGCCTCGCATCATTTCCCATTAGCAATGCTCCAATTTTGACTCCAAACACAATTTTTCACACATTGATCATGAAATTAACACATGTGGCTAAACAACCTAGTATATTGATTGATCAAACAAGTATAAAGACCATTAAAACTCTAAATCTATTTCAATCTGTCAATCAAAGGAGTCATTCATCATTGTTTGCATTCTGTACAAATGTGAAAAGGTTTAATTCTTAAATCACGAGACATTGTAATCACCTCATGTAAATTCGGATCCTCTTATTGTTACCAATACTATTTTTCATGCAATAACCTTGAAATTAACTTTTGCTTCATCCTTAATGACTATATTCATTATGAAAAAAATGCCCATGGACCATCTATAACATGAATTGATTCAATTTAACAAACAATGGAGTCCTGGATCTTGAATTTCATTTCTTATTGATATTAATTGTTAAATTCAAAATCAGAGAAAGCCTCCCATCATTTCTCATTAGCAATGCTCCTCTTTTGACTTCAAACACACTTTTTGACACATTGATCATGAAATTAACACATGTGGCTAAACAACCTGGTATATTGATTGAATCAAACAAGTATAAAGACCATTAAAACTCTAAATCTATTTAAGCCCATTAATCAAAGGAGTCATTCATCATGGATTGCATTCCGTACAAATGTGAACAGGTTTAATTCTTAAATCACGAGACATTCTAATGACCTCATGCAAATTAGGCTCTTCTTATTGTTACCAGGTCAATTTTTCATGCAATAACCTTGAAATTAACTTTTGCTTCATCCTTAATGACAATATTCATTATGAAAAAAATGCCCATGGACCATCTATAACATGAATTCATTCAATTTAACAAACAATGGAGTCCTGGATCTTGAATTTCATTTCTTATTGATATTAATTGTTGAATTCAAAATTAGAGGCAGCCTCCCATCATTTCTCATTAGCAATGCTCATCTTTTGACTCCAAACACACTTTTTGAGACATTGATCATGAAATTAATACATGTGGCTAAACAACCTAGTATATTGATTGAATCAAACAAGTATAAAGACCATTAAAACTATAAATCTATTTAAATCCGTCAATCAAAGGAGTCATTCATCATGGTTTCCATTCCGTACAAATGTGAACAGGTTTAATTCTTAAATCACGAGGTATTCTAATCACGTCATGTAAATTAGGCTCCTCTTATTATTACCAGGACTATTTTTCATGCAATTACCTTGAAATTAAGTTTTTTTTCATCGTTAATGACTATATATGTTGAGAAAGAAATGCCCATGGACCATCTATAACATGACTTCATTCAATTAAAAAAACAATGGAGCCCTGGGTCTTGAATTTCATTTCTTATTTGTATTAATTGTTGAATTCAAAATTAGAGACAGCTTCCTATCATTTCTCAATAGCAATGCTCCTCTTTTGACTCTAAACACACTTTTGGACACATTGATCATGAAATTAACACATGTGGCTAAACAACCTAGTATATTGATTGAATCAAACAACTATAAAGACCATTAAAACTCTAAATCTATTTGAATCTGTCAATCAAAGGAGTCATTCATCACTGTTTGCATTCCGTACAAATGTGAACAGATTTCATTCATAAATCATGAGACACTCTAATCACCTCATGTGATACTAGGTTGTATAGCCACATGTATTAATTTCATGATCAATGTGTCAAAAAGTGTGTTTGGAGTTAGAAGAGGAGCATTGCTAATGAGAAATGATGGGAGGCTGTCTCTAATTTTGAATTCAACAATTAATATCAATAAGAAATGAAATTCAAGATCAAGGACTCCATTGTTTGTTCAATCGAATGAATTCATGTTATAGATGATCGATGGGCATTCTTTTCATAATAAATATAGTCATTAATGATCAAGCAAAAGCTAATTACAAGGTTATTGCATGAAAAATAGTCCAGGTAACAACAAGAGGAGCCTAATTCACATGAGGTGATTAGAATGTCTCATGATTTAAGAATTAAACCAGTTGACATTTGAACACAATGCAAACCATGATGAATGACTCCTTTGATTGACGGATTTAAATAGATTTAGAGTTTTAATGGTCTTTATACTTGTTTGATTCAATCAATATACTAGGTTGTTTAGGCACACGTGTTAATTTCATGATCAATGTGTCAAAAAGTGTGTTTGGAGTCAAAAGAGGAGCATTGCTAATGAGAAATGATGGGAGGCTGTCTTTAATTTTGAATTCAACAATTAATATCAATAAGAAATGAAATTCAAGATCAAAGACTCCATTGTTTATAAAATGGAATGAATTTATGTTATAAATGGTCCATGGGCATTTTTTTCTTAACAAATATAGTCATTAAAGATGAAGTAAAATTTAATTTCAAGGTTATTGCATGAAAAATAGTCCTGGAAACAATAAGAAGAACCTAATTTACATGAGGTGATTAGAATGTCTCGTGATTTAAGAATTAAACCGTTTCACATTTGTACAAAATGCAAAACATTATGAAGGACTCATTTGATAGACGGATTTAAATAGATTTTGAGTTTTAATTGTCTTTATACTTGTTTGATTCAATCAATATACTAGGTTGTGTAGCCACATGTGTTAATTTCATGATCAATATGTCAAAAAGTGTTTTTGGAGTCAAAAGAGGAGCATTAATAATGAGAAATGATGGGAGGCATTCTCTAATTTTGAATTCAAAAATTTATAACAATAAGAAATGAAATTCAAGATCAAGGACACCATTGTTTGGAAAATTGAATGAATTCATGTTATAGATGGTCCATGGGCATTTTTTTCTTAACAAAATAGTCATTAATGATGAAGCAAAATTTTATTTCAAGGTTATTGCATGAAAAATAGTCCAAGTAACAACAAGAGGAGCCTAATTCACATGACGTGATTAGAATTTCTAATGATTTGAGAATTAAACCTGTTCACATTTGCACGGAAAGCAAACCATGATGAATGACTCCTTTGGTTGATGGATTTAAATAGATTTAGAGTTTTAATGGTCTTTATACTTGTTTGATTTAATCAATATACTAAGTTGTTTAGCCACATGTGTTAATTTCATGATCAATGTGTCAAAAAGTGTGTTTGGAGTCAAAAGAGGAGCATTGCTAATGAGAAATGATGGGAGGTTGTCTCTAATTTTGATTTCAACAATTAATATCAATAAGAAATGAAATTCAAGATCCAGGACTCCATTGTTTGTTAAATCGGATGGATTCATGTTATAGATGGTCCATGGGCATGTTTTCCATAATGAATATAGTCATTAAGGATGTAGCAAAATTTTATTTCAAGGTTATTGCATGAAAAATAGTCCTGGTTACAATAAGAGGAGCCTAATTTACATGAGGTGATTAGAATGTCTCGTGATTTAAGAATTAAATATGTTCACATTTGTACAGAATGCAAACCATGATGAATGACTCCTTTGATTGATGGACTAAACTAGATTTGCAGTTAGAATGGTCTTTGTACTTGTTTGATTCAATCAATATACTAGGATGTTTAGCCACATGTGTTAATTTCATGATCAATGTGTCAAAAAGTGTGTTTGGAATAAAAAGAGGTGCATTGCTAATGTGAAAAGATGGGAGGCTATCTCTAATTTTGAATTCAACAATTAATATCAATAAGAAATAAAATTCAAGATCAAGGACTCCATTGTTTGTTAAATTGAATGAAGTCATGTTATAGATGGTCCATGGGCATTTTTTTGATAACAAAATAGTCATTAATGATGAAGCAAAATTTTATTTCAAGGTTATTGCATGAAAAATAGTCCCGGTTACAACTAGAGGAGCCTGATTCACATGAGGTGATTAGAATGTCTCATGATTTTAGAATGAAACCTCTTCTCATTTGTACGGAATCAAAACCGTGCTGAATGACTCCTTTGATTGATGAATTTAAATAGATTTAGAGTTATAATGGTCTTTATACTTGTTTGATTTAATCAATATACTAGGTTGTTTAGCCACATGTGTTAATTTCATGATCAATGTGTCAAAAAGTGTGTTTGGAGTCAAAAGAGGAGCATTGCTAATGAGAAATGATGGGAGGCCGTCTCTAATTTTGAATTCAACAATTAATATCAATAAGAAATGAAATTCAAGATGAAGGACTCCATTGTTTGTTCAATCGAATGAATTCATGTTATAGATGATCCTTGGGCATTCTTTTCATAACAAATATAGTCATTAATGATCAAGCAAAAGTTAATTACAAGGTTATTGCATGAAAAATAGACCGGGTAACAATAAGAGGTGCCTCATTTACATGAGGTGATTAGAATGTCTCGTGATTTAAGAATTAAACCTGTTCACATTTGAACAGAAAGCAAACCATGATGAATGACTCCTTTGATTGACGGATTTAAATAGATTTAGAGTTTTAATGGTCTTTATACTTGTTTGATTTAATCAATATACTAGGTTGTTTAGTCACATGTGTTAATTTCATGATCAATGTGTCAAAAGGTGTGTTTGGGGTCAAAAGAGGAGCATTGCTAATGAGAAATGATGGGAGGCTGTCTCTAATTTTGAATTAAACAATTAATATCAATAAGAAATGAAATTCAAGATCAAGGACTCCATTGTTTGTTAAATGGAATGAATTCATGTTATAGATGGTCCATGGGCATTTTTTTCATAAGAAATATAGTCATTAAAGATGAAGCAAAAGTTAATTTCAAGGTTATTGCATGAAAAATAGTCCTGGTAACAATAGGATGAGCCTAATTTACATGGGTAGATTAGAATGTCCCGTGATTTAAGAATTAAACCTGTTCACATTTGTACGAAATGCAAACCATGATGAATGACTCCTTTGATTGACGGACAAAAATAGATTTACAGTTTTAATGGTCTTTATACTTGTTTGATTCCATCAATATACTAGGTTGTTCAGCCACATGTATTAATTTCATGATCAATGTGTCAAAAAGTGTGTTTGGAGTGAAAAGAGGAGCATTGCTAATGAGAAATGATGGGAGGCTGTCTCTAATTTTGATTTCAACAATTAATATCAATAAGAAATGAAATTCAAGATCAAGGACTCCATTATTTGTTAAATTGAATGAAGTCATGTTATAGATAGTCCATGGGCGTTTTTTTCATAACAAATATAGTCATTAAAGATGAAGCAAAAGTTAATTTCAAGGTTATTGCATGAAAAATAGTCCTGGTAACGATAAGAGTAGCCTAATTTACATGAGGAGATTAGAATGTCTCGTGATTTAAGAATTAAATATGTTCACATTTGTACGGAATGCAAACCAAGATGAATGACTCCTATGATTGATGGACTAAACTAGATTTGGAGTTTGAATGGTTTTTATACTTGTTTGATTCAATCAATATACTAGGATGTTTAGCCACATGTGTTAATTTCATCATCAATGTGTCAAAAAGTGTGTTTGGAATAGAAAGAGGTGCAATGCTAATGTGAAAAGATGGGAGGCTGTCTCTAATTTTGAATTCAACAATTAATATCAATAAGAAATAAAATTCAAGATCAAGGACTCCATTGTTTGTTAAATTTAATGAAGTCATGTTATAGATGGTCCACAGACATTTTTTACATAACAAATTTAGTCATTAAAGATGAAGCAAAAGTTAATTTCAAGGTTATTGCATGAAAAAAAGTCGTGGTAATAATAAGAGGAGCCTAATTTACATTAGGTGATTAGAATGTCTCGTGATTTAAGAATTAAACCAATTCACAATTGGAAAGAATGCAAACCGTGATGAATGACTCCTTTGATTGATGGATTTAAATAGATTTAGAGGTTTAATGGTCTTTATACTTGTTTGATTTAATCAATATACTAGGTTGTTTAGCCACATGTGTTAATTTCAGGGTCAATGTGTCAAAAAGTGTGTTTGGAGTCAAAAGAGGAGCATTACTAATGAGAAATGATGGGAGGCTGTCTCTAATTTTGAATTCAACAATTAATTTCAATAAGAAATGAAATTCAAGATCCAGGACTCCATTGTTTATTAAATTGAATGAATTCATGTTATAGATGGTCCATGGGCATTTTTTCCATAATGAATATAGTCATTAAGGATGAAGCAAAATTTTATTTTAAGGTTATTACATGACAAATAGTCTTGGTAACAATAAGAGGAGCCTAATTTACATAAGGTGATTAGAATGTCTCATGATTTAAGAAGTAAACCAATTCACATTTGAACAGAATGCAAACCATGATGAATGACTCCTTTGATTGACGGATTTAAATAGATTTAGAGTTTTAATGGTCTTTATACTTGTTTGATTTAATCAATATACTAGGTTGTTTAGCCACATGTGTTAATTTCATGATCAATGTGTCAAAAAGTGTGTTTGGAGTCAAAAGAGGAGCATTGCTAATGAGAAATGATGGGAGGCTGTCTCTAATTTTGATTTCAACAATTAATATCAATATGAAATGAAATTCAAGATTAAGGACTCCATTGTTTGTTCAATCGAATGAATTCATGTTATAGATGATCCACGGGCATTCTATTCATAACAAATATAGTCATTAATGATCAAGCAAAAGTTAATTACAAGGTTATTGCATGAAAAATAGTCCAGGTAACAACAATAGGAGCCTAATTCACATGAGGTGATTAGAATGTGTCATGATTTAAGAATTAAACTTGTTGACATTTGAACAGAATGCAAACCATGATGAATGACTCCTTTGATTGACAGATTTAAATAGATTTAGAGTTTTAATGGTCTTTATACTTGTTTGATTCAATCAATATACTAGGTTGTTTAGGCACACGTGTTAATTTCATGATCAATGTGTCAAAAAGTGTGTGTGGAGTCCAAAGAGGAGCACTGCTAATGAGAAATGATGGGAGGCTGTCTTTAATTTTGAATTCAACAATTAATATCAATAAGAAATGAAATTCAAGATCAAAGACTCCATTGTTTGTAAAATGGAATGGATTTATGTTATAGATGGTCCATGGGCATTTTTTTCATAACAAATATAGTCATTAAAGATCAAGCAAAAGTTAATTTCAAGGTTATTGCATGAAAAATAGTCCTGGGAACGATAAGACGAGCCTAGGTTACATGAGGAGATTAGAATGTCTCGTGATTTAAGAATTAAACCTGTTCACATTTGTATGAAATGAAACCATGATGAATGACTCCTTTGATTGACGGACAAAAATAGATTTAGAGTTTTAATGGTCTTTATACTTGTTTGACTCAATCAATATACTAGCTTGTTTAGGCAAATGTGTTAATTTCATGATCAATGTGTCAAAAAGTGCGTTTGGAGTCAAAAGAGGAGCATTGCTAATGAGAAATGATGAGAGGCTGTCTTTAATTTTGAATTCAACAATTAATATCAATAAGAAATGAAATTCAAGATCAAGGACTCCATTGTTTGTAAAATTGAATGAATTTATGTTATAGATGGTCCATGGGCATTTTTTTCATAACAAATATAGTCATTAAAGATGAAGTAAAATTTAATTTCAAGGTTGTTGCATGAAAAATAGTCCTAGTAACAATAAGAGGAAGCTAATTTACATAAGGCGATTAGAATGTCTCGTGATTTAAGAATTAAACTGTTTCACATTTGTACAAAATGCAAAACATTATGAATGACTCCTTTGATTGACGGATTTAAATAGATTTTAAGTTTTAATTGTCTTTATACTTGTTTGATTCAATCAATATACTAGGTTGTTTAGCCACATGTGTTAATTTCTTGATCAATATGTCAAAATGTGTTTTTGGAGTCAAAAGAGGAGCATTAATAATGAAAAACAATGGGAGGCATTCTCTAATTTTGAATTCAACAATTTATAACAATAAGAAATGAAATTCAAGATCAAGGACACCATTGTTTGGTAAATGGAATGAATTCATGTTATAGATGGTCCATGGGCATTTTTTTCTTAACAAAATAGTCATTAATGATGAAGCAAAATTTTATTTCAAGGTTATTGCATGAAAAATAGTCCAGGTAACAACAAGAGGAGCCTAATTCACATGACGTGATTAGAATGTCTCATGATTTAAGAATTAAACCTGTTCACATTTGTACGGAATGCAAACCATGATGAATGACTCCTTTGGTTGATGGATTTAAATAGATTTAGAGTTTTAATGGTCTTTATACTTGTTTGATTTAATCAATATACAAAGTTGTTTAACCATATGTGTTAATTTCATGATCAATGCGTCAAAAATTGTGTTTGGAGTCAAAAGAGGAGCATTGCTAATGAGAAATGATGGGAGGCTATCTCTAATTTTGCTTTCAACAATTAATATCAATAAAAAATGAAATTCAAGATCAAGGACTCTATTGTTTGTTAAATTGAATGAAGTCATGTTATAGATGGTCCATGTGCATTTTTTTGATAACAAAATAGTCATTAATGATGAAGCACAATTTTATTTCAAGGTTATTGCATGAAAAATAGTCCCGGTTACAACTAGGGGAGCCTGATACACATGAGGTGATTAGATTGTCTCATGATTTTAGAATGAAACCTCTTCTCATTTGTACGGAATGAAAACCATGATGAATTACTCCTTTGATTGACGAATTTAAATACATTTAGAGTTTTAATGGTCTTTATACTTGTTTGATTTAATCAATATACTAGGTTGTTTAGCCACATGTGTTCATTTCATGATCAATGTGTCAAAAAGTGTGTTTGGAGTCAAAAGAGGAGCATTGCTAATGAGAAATGATGGGAAGCTGTCTCTAATTTTGAATTCAACAATTAATATCAATAAGAAATGAAATTCAAGATGAAGGACTCCATTGTTTGTTCAATCGAATGAATTCATGTTATAGATGATCCTTGGTCATTCTTTTCATAAGAAATATAGTCATTAATGATCAAGCAAAAGTTAATTACAAGGTTATTGCATGAAAAATATTCCGGGTAACAATAAGAGGAGCCTCATTTACATGAGCTGATTAGAATGTCTCATGATTTAAGAATTAAACCTGTTCACATTTGAACAAAATGCAAACCATGATGAATGACTCCTATGATTGACACATTTAAATAGATATAGAGTTTTAATTGTCTTTACACTTGTTTGATTTAATCAATATACTAGGTTGTTTAGCCACATGTGTTAATTTCATGATCAATGTGTCAACAAGTGTGTTTGGAGTCAAAAGAGGAGCATTGCTAATGAGAAATGATGGGAGGCTGTCTCTAATTTTGATTTCAACAATTAATATCAATAACAAATGAAATTCAAGATGAAGGACTCCATTGTTTGTTCGATCGAATGAATTCATGTTATAGATGATCCATGGGCTTTCTTTTCATAACAAATATAGTCATTAATGATGAAGCAAAAGTTAATTAATGGTTATTGCATGAAAAATAGTCCTGGTAACAATAAGAGGAGCGTCATTTACATGAGGTGATTAGAATGTCTCGTGATTTAAGAATTAAACCTGTTCACATTTGAACAGAATGCAAACCATGATGAATGACTCTTTTGATTGATGTATTTAAATAGATTTAGAGTTTTAATGGACTTTATACTTGTTTGATTTAATCAATATACTAGGTTGTTTAGCCACATGTGTTAATTTCATGATCTATGTGTCAAAAAGTGTGTTTGGAGTCAAAAGAGGAGCATTGCTAATGAGAAATGATGGGAGGTTGTCTCTAATTTTGAATTCAACAATTAATATCAATAAGAAATGAAATTCAAGATCAAGGACTCCATTATTTGTTAAATTGAATGAATTCATGTTATAGATAGTCTATTGGCATTTTTTTCATAACATAGTCATTAAAGATGAAGGGAAAGTTAATTTCAAGGTTATTGCATGAAAAATATTCCTGGTAACAATAAGAGGAGCCTAATTTACATGGGGAGATTAGAATGTCTCGTGATTTAAGAATTAAACCAATTCGCAATTGGAAAGAATGCAAACCATGATGAATGACTCCTTTGATTGATGGATTTAAATAGATTTAGAGTTTTAATGGTCTTTATACTTTTTTGATTTAATCAATAAACTAGGTTGTTTAGCCGCATGTGTTAATTTCAGGGTCAATGTGTCAAAAAGTGTGTTTGGAGTCAAAAGAGGAGCATTGCTAATGAGATATGATGGGAGGCTGTCTCTAATTTTGAATTCAACAATTAATATCAATAAAAAATGAAATTGAAGATCAAGGACTCCATTGTTTGTTAAATTGAATGAATTCATGTTATAGATGGTCCATGGGCATTTTTTCCATAATGAATATAGTCATTAAGGATCAAGCAAAATTTTATTTCATGGTTATTGCATGACAAATAGTCCTGGTAACAATAAGAGGAGCCTAATTTACATGAGGTGATTAGAATGTCTCGTGATTTAAGAAGTAAACCAATTCACATTTGTACATAATGCAAGCCATGATGAATGACTCCTTTGATTGATGGATTTAAGTAGATTTAGAGTTATAATGGTCTTTATACTTGTTTGATTTAATCAATATACTAGATTGTTTAGCCACATGTGTTAATTTCATGATCAATGTGTCAAAAAGTGTTTTTGGAGTCAAAGGAGGAGCATTGCTAATGAGAAATGATGGGAGGCTGTCTCTAATTTTGAATTCAACAATTAATATCAATAAGAAATGAAATTGAAGATGAAGGACTCCATTGTTTGTTTAATCGAATGAATGCATGTTATAGATTATCCATGGGCATTCTTTTCATAACAAATATAGTCATTAATGATGAAGCAAAAGTTAATTACAAGGTTATTGCATGAAAAATAGTCCTGGTAACAATAAGAGGAGCTTCATTTACATGAGGTGATTAGAATGTCTCATGATTTAAGAATTAAACCTGTTCACATTTGAACAGAATGCAAACCATGATGAATTACTCCTTGGATTGACGGATTTAAATAGATTTAGAGTTTTAATGGTTTTTATACTTGTTTGATTTAATCAATATACTAGGTTGTTTAGCCACATGTGTTAATTTCATGATCAATGTGTCAAAAAGTGTGTTTGGAGTCAAAAGAGGAGCATTGCTAATGAGAAATGATGGGAGGTTGTCTCTAATTTTGAATTCAACAATTAATATCAATAAGAAATGAAATTCAAGATCAAGGACTCCATTGTTTGTTAAATTGAATGAATTCATGTTATAGATGGCCCATTGGCATTTTTTTCGTAACAAATATAGTCATTAAAGATGAAGGCAAAGTTAATTTCAAGGTTATTGCATGAAAAATAGTCCTGGAAACAATAAGAGGAGCCTAATTTACATGAGGTGATTAGAATGTCTCGAGATTTAAGAATTAAACCAATTCACATTTGTATAGAATTCAAACCATGATGAATGACTCCTTCGATTGACGGACTGAAATAGATTTGGAGTTTTAATGGTCTTTATACTTGCTTGATTCAATTAATATACTAGGTTGTTTAGCCAAATGTGTTAATTTCATGATCAATGTGTCAAAAAGTGTGTTTGGAGTCAAAAGAGGAGCATTGCTAATGAGAAATAATGGGAGGCTGTCTCTAATTTTGAATTCAACAATTAATATCAATAAGAAATGAAATTCAAGATCAAGGACTCCATTGTTTGTTAAATTGAATGAATTCATGTTATAGATGTTCCATTGGCATTTTTTTGATAACAAATATAGTCATTAAAGATGAAGGCAAAGTTAATTTCAAGGTTATTGTACGAAAAATAGTCTTGGAAACAATAAAAGGAGCCTAGTTTACATGAGGTGATTAGAATGTCTCGTGATTTAAAAATTATACCAATTCACATTTGTACAGAATGCAAACCATGATGAATGACTCCATTGATTGACGGATTTAAATAGATTTAGAGTTTTAATGGTCTTTATACTTGTTTGATTTAATTAATATACTAGGTTGTTTAGCCGCATGTGTTAATTTCATGATCAATGTGTCAAAAAGTGTGTTTGGAGTCAAAAGAGGAGCATTGCTAATGAGAAATGATGGGAGGCTGTCTTTAATTTTGAATTCAACAATTAATATCAATAAGAAATGAAATTCAAGATCAAGGACTCCATTGTTTGTTAAATTGAATGAATTCATGTTATAGATGGTCCATTGGCATTTTTTTCATAACAAATATAGTCATTAAAGATGAAGGCAAAGTTAATTTCAAGGTTATTGCATGAAAAATAGTTCTGGAAACAATAAGAGGAGCCTAATTTACATGAGGTGATTAGAATGTCTCGTGATTTAAGAATTAAACCAATTCACATTTGTGCAGAATGCAAACCATGATGAATGACTCCTTTGATTGATGGATTTAAATAGATTTATAGTTTTAATGGTCTTTATACTTATTTGATTTAATCAATATACTAGGTTATTTAGCCACATGTGTTAATTTCATTATCAATGTGTCAAAAAGTATGGTTGGAGTCAAAAGAGGAGCACTGCCAATGAGAAATGATGGGAGGCTGTCTCTAATTTTGAATTCAACAATTAATATCAATAAGAAATGAAATTGAAGATGAAGGACTTCATTGTTTGTTCAATCGAATGAATTCATGTTATAGATTATCCATGGGCATTCTTTTCATAACAAATATAGTCATTAATGATGAAGCAAAAGTTAATTACAAGGTTATTGCATGAAAAATAGTCTTGGTAACAATAAGAGGAGCCTAATTTACATGGGGAGATTAGAATGTCTCGTGATTTAAGAATTAAACCAATTTGCAATTGGAAAGAATGCAAACCATGATGAATGACTCCTTTGATTGATGGATTTAAATAGATTTAGAGTTTTAATGGTCTTTATACTTGTTTGATTCAATCAATATACTAGGTTGTTTATCCATATGTGTTAATTTCATGATCAATGTGTCAAAAAGTGTGTTTGGAGTCAAAAGAGGAGCATTGCTAATGAGAAATAATGGAAGGCTGTCTCTAATTTTGAATTCAACTAATTTCATGATCAACGTGTCAAAAAGTGTGTTTGGAGTCAAAAAGGAGCATTGCTAATGAGAAATGGTGGGAGGTTGTCTCTAATTTTGAATTCAACAATTAATATCAATAAGAAAAGCAATTCAAGATCCAGGACTCCATTGTTTGTTAAATCGAATGAATTGATGTTATAGATGGTCCATGGGCATTTCTTCCATTATGAATATAGTCATTAAGGATAAAGCAAAATTTTATTTCAAAGTTATTGCATGAAAAATAGTCCTGGTAACAATAAGAGAAGCCTAATTTACATGAGGTGATTAGAATGTCTCGTGATTTAGGAATTAAACATGTTCACATTTGTATAGAATTCAAACCATGATGAATGACTCCTTCGATTGACGGACTGAAATAGATTTGGAGTTTTAATGGTCTTTATACTTGCTTGATTCAATTAATATACTAGGTTGTTTAGCCACATGTGTTAATTTCATGATCAATGTGTCAAAAAGTGTGTTTGGCTTCAAAAGAAGAGCATTGCTAATGAGAAATGATGGGAGGCTGTCTATAAGGTTGAATTCAACAATTAATATCAATAAGAAATGAAATTCAAGATCTAGGACTCCATTCGTTGTTAAATAGAATGAATTCATGTTATAAATGGTCCATGGGCATTTTTCCCATAATTAATATTGTCATTAAGGATGAAGCAAAGTTTCATTTCAAGGTTATTGCATGAAAAATAGTCTTGGAAACAATAAGAGTAGCCTAATGTACATGAGGTGATTAGAATGTCTCGTGATTTAACAATTAAACCTGTTCACATTTGTACAGAATGCAAATCATGATGAATGACTCCTGTGATTGACGGACTAAAATAGATTTAGAGTTTTAATGGTCTTTATAATTGTTTGATTCAATCAATATACTATGTTGTTTAGCCACATGTTTTAATTTCATGATCAATGTGTCAAAAAGTGTGTTTGGATTGAAAAGAGGAGCATTGCTAATGGGAAATGATGGGAGGCTGTCTCTAATTTTGAATTCAACAATTAATATCAATAAGAAATGAAATTCAAGATCCAGGACTACATTGTTTGTTAAATCGAATTAATTCATGTTATAGATGGTCCATGGGCATTTTTTCCATAATGAATATAGTCATTAAGGATGAAGCAAAATTTAATTTCAAGGTTATTGCATGAAAAATAGTCCTGGAAACAATATGAGGATCCTAATTTACATGAGGTGATTATAATGTCTCGTGATTTAAGAATTAATCCAATTCACTTTTGTAGAGAATGCAAACCATGATGAATGACTCCTTTCATTGATGGATTTAAATAGATTTATATTTTTAATGGTCTTTATACTTGTTTGATTCAATCAATATACTAGGTTGTTTAGCCACATGTGTTAATTTCATGATCAATGTGTCAAAAATTGTGTTTGGAGTCAGAAAGGAGAGTTGCTAATGAGAAATTATGGGAGGTTGTCTCTAATTATGAATTCAACAATTAATATCAATAAGAAATGAAATTCAAGATCCAGGACTCCATTGTTTGTTAAATCGAATGAATTCATATTATAGATGGTCCATGGGCTTTTTTTCCATAATGAATATAGTCATTAAGGATGAAGCAAAATTTTATTTCAAGGTTATTGCATGAAAAATAGTTCTGGTAACAATAAGAGGAGCCTAATTTACATGAGGTGATTAGAATGTCTCGTTATTTAAGAATTAAACCTGTTCACACTTGTAGAAAATTCAAAACATGATGAATGAGTCCTTTGATTGACGGACTAAAATAGATTTAGAGTTTTAATGGACTTTATACTTGTTGGATTCAATCAATATACTAGGTTGTTTAGCCACATGTGTTAATTTCATGATCAATGTGTCAAAAAGTGTGTTTGGAGTTAAAAGAGGAGGATTGCTAATGAGAAATGATGGGCGGCTGTCTCTAATTTTGAATCCAACAATTAATATCAATAAGAAATGAAATTCATGATCCAGGACTCCATTGTTTTTTAAATCGAATGAATTCATGTTATAGATGGTCCATGAGCATTTATTCCATAATGAATATAGTCATTACGGATGAAGCAAAGTTTAATTTCAAGGTTATTGTATGAAAAATAGTCCTGTAACAATAAGAGGAGCCTAATTTACATGAGGCGATTAGAATGTCTCGTGATTTAACAATTAAATCTGTTCACATTTGTACGAAATGCAAACCATGATGAATGACTCCTTTGAATGACGGACTAAAATAGATTTAGAGTTTTAATGGTCTTTTTACTTGTTCGATTCAATCAATATACCAGGTTGTTTAGCCACATGTGGTAATTTCATGATCAATGTGTCAAAAAGTGTGTTTGGAGTCAAAAGAGGGGCATTGCTAATGAGAAATGATGGGGGGCTGTCTCTAATTTTGAATTCAACAATTAATATCAATAAGAAATGAAATTCATGATCCAGGACTTCATTGTTTGTTAAATCGAATGAATTCATTTTATTGATGGTCCATGGGTATTTTTTCCATAATGAATATAGTCATTAAGGATGAAGCAAAATTTAATTTCAAGGTTATTGCATGAAAAATAGTCCTGGAAACAATAAGAGGATCCTAATTTACATGAGGTGATTAAAATGTCTCGTGATTTAAGAATTAATCCAATTCACATTTGTACAGAATGCAAACCATGATGAATGACTCCTTTCATTGACGGATTTAAATAGATTTATATTTTTAATGGTCTTTATACTTGTTTGATTCAATCAATATACTAGGTTGTTTATCCACATGTGTTAATTTCATGATCAATGTGTCAAAAAGTGTGTTTGGAGTCAAAAAGGAGCATTGCTCATGAGAAATGATGGGAGGTTGTCTCTAATTATGAATTCGACAATTAATATCAATAAGAAATGAAATTCAAGTTCCAGGACTCCATTGTCTGTCAAATCGAATGAATTCATGCTATAGATGGTCCATGGGTATTTTTTCCATAATGAATATAGTCATTAAGGATGAAGCAAAATTTTATTTCAAGGTTATTACATGAAAAATAGTCTTGGTAACAATAAGAGGAGCCTAATTTACATGAGGTGATTAGAATGTCTCGTGATTGAAGAATTAAACTAATTCACATTTTTACAGAATGCAAACCATGATGAATGACTCCTTTCATTGACGGATTTAAATAGATTTATATTTTTAATGGACTTTATACTTGTTTGATTCAATCAATATACTAGGTTGTCTAGCCACATGTGTCAATTTCATGATCAATGTGTCAAAAAGTGTGTTTGGAGTCAAAAAGGGGCATTGCTAAAGAGAAATGATGGGAGGTTGTCTCTAATTATGAATTCAACAATTAATATCAATAAGAAATGAAATTCAAGATCCAGGACTCTGTTGTCTATCAAATCGAATGAATTCATGCTATAGATGGTCCATGGGTATTTTTTCCATAATGAATATAGTCATTAAGGATGAAGCAAAATTTTATTTCAAGGTTATTACATGAAAAATAGTCCTGGTAACAATAAGAGGAGCCTAATTTACATGAGGTGATTAGAATGTCTCGTGATTGAAGAATTAAACAAATTCACATTTTTACAGAATGCAAACCATGATGAATTACTCCTTTCATTGACGGATTTAAATAGATTTATATTTTTAATGGACTTTATACTTGTTTGATTCAATCAATATACTAGGTTGTCGAGCCACATATGTCAATTTCATGATCAATGTGTCAAAAACTGTGTTTGGAGTCAAAAGAGAAGCATTGCTAATGAGAAATGATGGGAGGCTGTCTCTAAATTTGAATTCAACAATTAATATCAATAAGAAATGAAATTCAAGATGAAGGACTTTATTGTTTGTTAAATTGAATGAATTCATGTTACAGATGGTCCATGGGCATTTTTTCCATAATGAATATAGTCATTAAGGATGAAGCAGAAGTTAATTTCAAGGTTATTGCATGAAAAATAGCCTCGGTAACAATAAGAGGAGCCTCATTTACATGAGGTGATTAGAATGTCTCGTGATTTAAGAATTAAACCAATTCACATTTTTACAGAATGCAAACCATGATGAATTACTCCTTTCATTGACGGATTTAAATAGATTTATATTTTTAATGGACTTTATACTTGTTTTATTCAATCAATATACTAGGTTGTCGAGCCACATGTGTTAATTTCATGATCAATGTGTCAAAAAGTGTGTTTGGAGTCAAAAGAGGAGCATTACTAATGAGAAATGATGGGAGGCTGTCTCTAATTTTGAATTGAACAATTAATATCAATAAGAAATGAAATTCAAGATGAAGGACTTTGTTGTTTGTTAAATCGAATGAATTCATGTTATAGATGGTCCATAGGCATTTTTTCCATAATGAATATAGTCATTAAGGATGAAGCAGAAGTTAATTTCAAGGTTATTGAATAATTTCAAGGTTATTGAATGAAAAATAGTCTCGGTAACAATAAGAGGAGCCTCATTTACTTGAGGTGATTAGAATGTCTCGTGATTTAAGAATTAATCCAATTCACATTTGTACGGAATGCAAACCATGATGAATGACTCCTTTCATTGACAGAATGAAATACATTTTTAATGGTCTTTATACTTGTTTGATTCAATCAATATACTAGGTTGTTTAGCCACATGTGTTAATTTCATGATCAATGTGTCAAAAAGTGAGTTTGGAGTGAAAAAGGAGCATTGCTAATGAGAAATGGTGGGAGGTTGTCTATAATTTTCAATTCAACAATTAATATCAATAAGAAATGAAATTCCAGATCCAGGACTCCGTTGTTTGTTAAATCGAATGAATTCATGTTATAGATGGTCCATGGGCATTTTTTCCATTATAAATATAGTCATTAAGGATGAAGCAAAATTTTATTTCAAGGTTATTGCATGAAAAATAGTCCTGGTAACAATAAGAGGAGCCTAATTTACATGAGGTGATTAGAATGTCTCGTGATTGAAGAATTAAACCAATTCGCATTTTTACAGAATGCAAACCATGATGAATGACTCCTTTCATTGACGGATTTAAATAGATTTATATTTTTAATGGACTTTATACTTGTTTGATTCAATCAATATACTAGGTTTTCGAGCCACATGTGTCAATTTCATGATCAATGTGTGAAAAAGTGTGTTTGGAGTTAAAAGAGGAGCATTGCTAATGAGAAATGATGGGGGGCTGTCTCTAATTCTGAATCCAACAATTAATATCAATAAGAAATGAAATTCAAAATCCAGGACTCCATTGTTTGTTAAATCGAATGAATTCATGTTATAGATGGTCCATGGGCATTTTTTCCATTATAAATATAGTCATTAAGGATGAAGCAAAATTTTATTTCAAGGTTATTGCATGAAAAATAGTCCTGGTAACAATAAGAGGAGTCTAATTTACATGAGGTGATTAGAATGTCTCGTTATTTAAGAATTAAACCTGTTCACATTTGTACAGAATGTAAACCATGATGAATGACTCCTTTGATTGACGGACTAAAATAGATCTAGAGTTTTAATGGTCTTTCTACTTGTTGGATTCAATCAATATACTAGGTTGTTTAGCCACATGTGTTAATTTCATGATCAATGTGTCAAAAAAGTGTGTTTGGAGTCAAAAAGGCGCATTGCTAATGAGAAATGATGGGAGGTTGTCTCTAATTATGAATTCAACAATTAATATCAATAAGAAATGAAATTCAAGATCTAGGACTCCATTGTCTGTTAAATCGAATGAATTCATGTTATAGATGGTCCTTGGGCATTTTTTGCATAATGAATATAGTCATTAAGAATGAAGCAAAATTTTATTTCAAGGTTATTGCATGAAAAATAGTCCTTGTAACAATAAGAGGAGCCTAATTTACATGAGGTGATTAGAATGTCTGGTGATTGAAGAATTAAACCAATTCACATTTTTACAGAATGCAAACCATGATGAATGACTCCTTTCATTGACGGATTTAAATAGATTTACATTTTTAATGGACTTTATACTTGTTTGATTCAAGCAATATACTAGGTTGTTTAGCCATATGTGTTAATTTCATGATCAATGTGTCAAAAAGTGTGTTTGGACTCAAAAGAGGAGCATTGCTAATGAGAAATGATGGGAGGCTATCTCTAATTTTGAATTCAACAATTAATATCAATAAGAAATGAAATTCAAGATGAAGGACTTTATTGTTTGTTAAATCGAATGAATTCATTGTATAGATGGTCCATGGGCATTTCTTCCATAATGAATATAGTCATTAAGGATGAAGCAGAAGTTAATTTCAAGGTTATTGCATGAAAAATAGTCCTGGTAACAATAAGAGGAGCCTCATTTACATGAGGTGATTAGAATGTCTTGTGATTTAAGATTTAAACATGTTCACATTTCTACGGAATGCAAACCATAATGAATGACTCCTTTGATTGACGGACTAAAATAGATTTATAGTTTTAATGGTCTTTATACTTGTTGGATTCAATCAATATACCAGGTTGTTTAATCACATGTGTTAATTTCATGATCAATGTGTCAAAATGTGTGTTTGGAGTCAAAAGAGGAGCATTGCTAATGAGAAATGATGGGAGGCTGTCTCTAATTTTGAATTGAACAATTAATAGCAATAAGAAATGAAATTCAAGATGAAGGACTTTGTTGTTTGTCAAATCGAATGAATTCATTTTATTGATGGTCCTTGGGCATTTTTTCCATAATGAATATAGTCATTAAGGATGAAGCAGAAGTTAATTTCAAGGTTATTGCATGAAAAATAGTCTCGGTAACAATAAGAGGAGCCTCATTTACATGAGGTGATTAGAATGTCTCGTGATTTAAGAATTAATCCAATTCACATTTGTACAGAATGCAAACCATGATGAATGACTCCTTTCATTTATGGATTTAAATAGATTTATATTTTTAATGGTCTTTATACTTGTTTGATTCAATCAATATACTAGCTTGTTTAGCCACATGTGTTAATTTCATGATCAATGCGTCAAAAAGTGTGTTTGGAGTCAAAAAGGAGCATTGCTAATGAGAAATGGTTGGAGGTTGTCTACAATTTTCAATTCAACAATTAATATCAATAAGAAATGAAATTCAAGATCCAGGACTCCATTGTTTGTTAAATTGAATGAATTCATGTTATAGATGGTCCATGGGCATTTTTTCCATTATAAATATAGTCATTAAGGATGAAGCAAAATTTTATTTCAAGGTTATTGCATGAAAAATAGTCCTGGTAACAATAAGAGGAGCCTCATTTACATGAGGTGATTAGAATGTCTTGTGATTTAAGATTTAAACATGTTCACATTTCTACGGAATGCAAACCATAATGAATGACTCCTTTGATTGACGGACTAAAATAGATTTATAGTTTTAATGGTCTTTATACTTGTTGGATTCAATCAATATACCAGGTTGTTTAATCACATGTATTAATTTCATGATCAATGTGTCAAAATGTGTGTTTGGAGTCAAAAGAGGAGCATTGCTAATGAGAAATGATGGGAGGCTGTCTCTAATTTTGAATTGAACAATTAATAGCAATAAGAAATGAAATTCAAGATGAAGGACTTTGGTATTTGTCAAATCGAATGAATTCATTTTATTGATGGTCCTTGGGCATTTTTTCCATAATGAATATAGTCATTAAGGATGAAGCAGAAGTTAATTTCAAGGTTATTGCATGAAAAATAGTCTCGGTAACAATAAGAGGAGCCTCATTTACATGAGGTGATTACAATGTCTCGTGATTTAAGAATTAATCCAATTCACATTTGTACAGAATGCAAACCATGATGAATGACTCCTTTCATTTATGGATTTAAATAGATTTATATTTTTAATGGTCTTTATACTTTTTTGATTCAATCAATATACTAGGTTGTTTAGCCACATGTGTTAATTTCATGATCAATGTGTCAAAAAGTGTGTTTGGAGTCAAAAAGGCGCATTGCTCATGAGAAATGATGGGAGGTTGTCTCTAATTATGAATTCAACAATTAATATCAATAAGAAATGAAATTCAAGATCTAGGACTCCATTGTCTGTTAAATCGAATGAATTCATGTTATAGATGGTCCTTGGGCATTTATTCCATAATGAATATAGTCATTAAGGATGAAGCAAAGTTTAATTTCAAGGTTATTGCATGAAAAATAGTCCTGGTAACAATAAGAGGAGCCTAATTTACATGAAGCGATTAGAGTGTCTCGTGATTTAACACTTAAACCTGTTCACATTTGTACGAAATGCAAACCATGATGAATGACTCCTTTGATTGACGGACTAAAATAGATTTAGAGTTTTAATGGTCTTTTTACTCGTTTGATTCAATCAATATACCAGGGTTGTTTAGCCACATGTGGTAATTTTGATCAATGTGTCAACAAGTGTGTTTGGAGCCAAAAGAGGGGCATTGCTAATGAGAAATGATGGGGGGCTGTCTCTAATTTTGAATTCAACAATTAATATCAATAAGAAATGAAATTCATGATCCAGGACTTCATTGTTTGTTAAATCGAATGAATTCATGTTATAGATGGTCCATGGCATTTTTTGCATAATGAATATAGTCATTAAGGATGAAGCAAAATTTAATTTCAAAGTTATTGCATGAAAAATAGTCCTGGTAACAATAAGAGGAGCTTAATTTACATGAGGTGATTAGAATGTCTCGTGATTGAAGAATTAAACCAATTCACATTTTTACAGATTGCAAACCATGATGAATGACTCCTTTCATTGACGGATTTAAATAGATTTAAATTTTTAATGGTCTTTATACTTGTTTGATTCAAGCAATATACTAAGTTGTTTAGCCATATGTGTTAATTTCATGATCAATGTGTCAAAAAGTGTGTTTGGAGTCAAAAGAGGAGCATTGCTAATGAGAAATGATGGGAGGCTGTCTCTAATTTTGAATTCAACAATTAATATCAATAAGAAATGAAATTCAAGATCTAGGACTCCATTGTTTGTTATATCGAATGAATTCATGCTATAGATGGTCCATGGGCTTTTTTTCCATAATGAATATAGTCATTAAGAATGAAGCAAAATTTTATTTCACGGTTATTGCATGAAAAATAGTCCTGGTAACAATAAGAGGAGCCTAATTTACATGAGGTGATTAGAATGTCTTGTTATTTAAGAATTAAATCTGTTCACATTTGTACAGAATGTAAACCATGATGAATGACTCCTTTGATTGACGGACTAAAATAGATTTAGAGTTTTAATGGTCTTTATACTTGTTGGATTCAATCAATATACTAGGTTGTTTATCCACATGTGTTAATTTCATGATCAATGTGTCAAAAAGTGTGTTTGGAGTTAAAAGAGGAGCATTGCTACTGAGAAATGATGGGAGGCTGTCTCTAATTTTGAATCCAACAATTAATATCAATAAGAAATGAAATTCATGATCCAGGACTCCATTGTTTGTTAAATCGAATGAATTCATGTTATAGATGGTCCATGAGCATTTATTCCATAATGAATATAGTCATTAAGGATGAAGCAAAGTTTAATTTCAAGGTTATTGCATGAAAAATAGTCCTGGTAACAATAAGAGGAGCCTAATTTACATGAAGCGATTAGAGTGTCTCGTGATTTAACAATTAAACCTGTTCACATTTGTACGAAATGCAAACCATGATGAATGACTCCTTTGATTGACGGACTAAAATAGATTTAGAGTTTTAATGGTCTTTTTACTCGTTTGATTCGATCAATATACCAGGTTGTTTAGCCACATGTGGTAATTTCATGATCAATGTGTCAACAAGTGTGTTTGGAGCCAAAAGAGGGGCATTGCTAATGAGAAATGATGGGGGGCTGTCTCTAATTTTGAATTCAACAATTAATATCAATAAGAAATGAAATTCATGATCCAGGACTTCATTGTTTGTTAAATCGAATGAATTCATTTTATTGATGGTCCATGGGCATTTTTTCCATAATGAATTATGATGCAAAATTTAATTTCAAGGTTGTTGTATGAAAAATAGTCCTGGAAACAATAAGAGGATCCTAATTTACATGAGGTGATTAGAATGTCTCGTGATTTAAGAATTAATCCAATTCACATTTGTACATAATGCAAACCATGATGAATGACTCCTTTCTTTGACGGATTTAAATAGATTTATATTTTTAATGTTATACTTGTTTGACTCAATCAATATACTAGGTTGTTTATCCACATGTGTTAATTTCATGATCAATGTGTCAAAAAGTGTGTTTGGAGTCAAAAAGGAGCATTGCTAATGAGAAATGATGGGAGGTTGTCTCTAATTATGAATTCAACAATTAATATCAATAAGAAATGAAATTCAAGATCTAGGACTCCATTGTCTGTCAAATCAAATGAATTCATGCTATAGATGGTCCTTGGGCATTTTTTCCATAATGAATATAGTCATTAAGGATGAAGCAAAATTTTATTTCAAGGTTATTGCATGAAAAATAGTCCTGGTAACAATAAGAGGAGCCTAATTTACATGAGGTGATTAGAATGACTCGTGATTGAAGAATTAAACCAATTCACATTTTTACAGAATGCAAACCATGATGAATGACTCCTTTCATTGACGGATTTAAATAGATTTATATTTTTAATGGACTTTATACTTGTTTGATTCAATCAATATACTAGGTTTTCGAGCCACATGTGTCAATTTCATGATCAATGTGTGAAAAAGTGTGTTTGGAGTTAAAAGAGGAGCATTGCTAATGAGAAATGATGGGGGGCTGTCTCTAATTTTCAATCCAACAATTAATATCAATAAGAAATGAAATTCAAGATCCAGGACTCCATTGTTTGTTAAATCGAATGAATTCATGTTATAGATGGTCCATGGGCATTTTTTCCATTATAAATATAGTCATTAAGGATGAAGCAAAATTTTATTTCAAGGTTATTGCATGAAAAATAGTCCTGGTAACAATAAGAGGAGCCTAATTTACATGAGGTGATTAGAATGTCTCGTTATTTAAGAATTAAACCTATTCACATTTGTACAGAATGTAAACCATGATGAATGACTCCTTTGATTGACGGACTAAAATAGATCTAGAGTTTTAATGGTCTTTCTACTTGTTGGATTCAATCAATATACTAGGTTGTTTAGCCACATGTGTTAATTTCATGATCAATGTGTCAAAAAGTGTGTTTGGAGTCAAAAAGGCGCATTGCTAATGAGAAATGATGGGAGGTTGTCTCTAATTATGAATTCAACAATTAATATCAATAAGAAATGAAATTCAAGATCTAGGACTCCATTGTCTGTTAAATCGAATGAATTCATGTTAGAGATGGTCCATGGGCATTTTTTTCCATAATGAATATAGTCATTAATGATGAAGCAAAAGTTAATTTCACGGTTATTGCATGGAAAATAGTCCTGGTAACAATAAGAGGAGCCTCATTTACATGAGGTGATTAGAATGTCTCGTGATTTAAGAAATAAACATGTTCACATTTCTACGGAATGCAAACCATGATGAATGACTCCTTTGATTGACGAACTAAAATAGATTTAGAGTTTTAATGGTCTTTATACTTGTTGGATTCAATCAATATACCAGGTTGTTTAGCCACATGTGTTAATTTCATGATCAATGTGTCAAAAAGTGTGTTTGGAGTCAAAAGAGGAGCATTGCTAATGAGAAATGATGGGAGGCTGTCTCTAATTTTGAATTCAACAAATTAATATCAATAACAAATGAAATTCATGATCCAGGACTCCATTTTTTTGTAAAATCGAATGAATTCATGTTATAGATGGTCCATGGGCATTTTTTTCCATAATGAAGGTAGTCATTAAGGATGAAGCAAAATTTAATTTCAAGGTTATTGCCTAAAAAAAATAGTCCTGGAAACAATAAGAGGATCCTAATTTACATGAGGTGATTAGAATGTCTCGTGATTTAAGAATTAAACCAATTCACATTTGTACAGAATGCAAACCATGATGAATGACTCCTTTCATTGACGGATTTAAATAGATTTATATTTTTAATGGTCTTTTATACTTGTTTGATTCAACCAATATACTAGCTTGTTTAGCCACATGTATTAATTTCATGATCAATGTGTCAAAAAGCGTGTTTGGAGTCAAAAAGAGGAGCATTGCTAATGAGAAATGGTGAGAGGCTGTCTCTAATTTTGAATTCAACAAATTAATATCAATAAGAAATGAAATTCATGATCCAGGACTCCATTGTTTGTTAAATCGAATAAATTCATGTTATAGATGGTCCATGGGCATTTCTTCCATTATGAATATAGTCATTAAGGATAAAGCAAAATTTAATTTCAAGGTTATTTCATGAAAAATAGTCCTGGAAACAATAGGAGGATCCTAATTTACATGAGGTGATTAGAATGTCTCGTGATTTAAGAATTAATCCAATTCACATTTGTACAAAATGCAAACCATGATGAATGACTCCTTTCATTGACGGATTTAAATAGATTTATATTTTTAATGGTCTTTATATTTGTTTGATTCAATCAATATACTAGGTTGTTTAGCCACATGTGTTAATTTCATGATCAATGTGTCAAAAAGTGTGTTTGGAGTCAAAAAGGCGCATTGCTAATGAGAAATGATGGGAGGTTGTCTCTAATTATGAATTCAACAATTAATATCAATAAGAAATGAAATTCAAGATCTAGGACTCCATTGTCTGTTAAATCGAATGAATTCATGTTAGAGATGGTCCATGGGCATTTTTTCCATAATGAATATAGTCATTAATGATGAAGCAAAAGTTAATTTCACGGTTATTGCATGGAAAATAGTCCTGGTAACAATAAGAGGAGCCTCATTTACATGAGGTGATTAGAATGTCTCGTGATTTAAAGAAATAAACATGTTCACATTTCTACGGAATGCAAACCATGATGAATGACTCCTTTGATTGACGAACTAAAATAGATTTAGAGTTTTAATGGTCTTTATACTTGTTGGATTCAATCAATATACCAGGTTGTTTAGCCACCACATGTGTTAATTTCATGATCAATGTGTCAAAAAGTGTGTTTGGAGTCAAAAGAGGAGCATTGCTAATGAGAAATGATGGGAGGCTGTCTCTAATTTTGAATTCAACAATTAATATCAATAACAAATGAAATTCATGATCCAGGACTCCATTGTTTGTAAAATCGAATGAATTCATGTTATAGATGGTCCATGGGCATTTTTTCCATAATGAAGGTAGTCATTAAGGATGAAGCAAAATTTAATTTCAAGGTTATTGCCTAAAAAATAGTCCTGGAAACAATAAGAGGATCCTAATTTACATGAGGTGATTAGAATGTCTCGTGATTTAAGAATTAAACCAATTCACATTTGTACAGAATGCAAACCATGATGAATGACTCCTTTCATTGACGGATTTAAATAGATTTATATTTTTAATGGTCTTTATACTTGTTTGATTCAACCAATATACTAGCTTGTTTAGCCACATGTATTAATTTCATGATCAATGTGTCAAAAAGCGTGTTTGGAGTCAAAAGAGGAGCATTGCTAATGAGAAATGGTGAGAGGCTGTCTCTAATTTTGAATTCAACAATTAATATCAATAAGAAATGAAATTCATGATCCAGGACTCCATTGTTTGTTAAATCGAATAAATTCATGTTATAGATGGTCCATGGGCATTTCTTCCATTATGAATATAGTCATTAAGGATAAAGCAAAATTTAATTTCAAGGTTATTGCATGAAAAATAGTCCTGGAAACAATAGGAGGATCCTAATTTACATGAGGTGATTAGAATGTCTCGTGATTTAAGAATTAATCCAATTCACATTTGTACAAAATGCAAACCATGATGAATGACTCCTTTGATTGACGGACTAAAATAGATCTAGAGTTTTAATGGTCTTTCTACTTGTTGGATTCAATCAATATACTAGGTTGTTTAGCCACATGTGTTAATTTCATGATCAATGTGTCAAAAAGTGTGTTTGGAGTCAAAAAGGCGCATTGCTAATGAGAAATGATGGGAGGTTGTCTCTAATTATGAATTCAACAATTAATATCAATAAGAAATGAAATTCAAGATCTAGGACTCCATTGTCTGTTAAATCGAATGAATTCATGTTAGAGATGGTCCATGGGCATTTTTTCCATAATGAATATAGTCATTAATGATGAAGCAAAAGTTAATTTCACGGTTATTGCATGGAAAATAGTCCTGGTAACAATAAGAGGAGCCTCATTTACATGAGGTGATTAGAATGTCTCGTGATTTAAGAAATAAACATGTTCACATTTCTACGGAATGCAAACCATGATGAATGACTCCTTTGATTGACGAACTAAAATAGATTTAGAGTTTTAATGGTCTTTATACTTGTTGGATTCAATCAATATACCAGGTTGTTTAGCCACATGTGTTAATTTCATGATCAATGTGTCAAAAAGTGTGTTTGGAGTCAAAAGAGGAGCATTGCTAATGAGAAATGATGGGAGGCTGTCTCTAATTTTGAATTCAACAATTAATATCAATAAGAAATGAAATTCAAGATCTAGGACTCCATTGTTTGTTATATCGAATGAATTCATGCTATAGATGGTCCATGGGCTTTTTTTCCATAATGAATATAGTCATTAAGAATGAAGCAAAATTTTATTTCACGGTTATTGCATGAAAAATAGTCCTGGTAACAATAAGAGGAGCCTAATTTACATGAGGTGATTAGAATGTCTTGTTATTTAAGAATTAAACCTGTTCACATTTGTACAGAATGTAAACCATGATGAATGACTCCTTTGATTGACGGACTAAAATAGATTTAGAGTTTTAATGGTCTTTATACTTGTTGGATTCAATCAATATACTAGTTTTGTTTATCCACATGTGTTAATTTCATGATCAATGTGTCAAAAAAAGTGTGTTTGGAGTTAAAAGAGGAGCATTGCTACTGAGAAATGATGGGAGGCTGTGTCTCTAATTTTGAATCCAACAATTAATATCAATAAGAAATGAAATTCATGATCCAGGACTCCATTGTTTGTTAAATCGAATGAATTCATGTTATAGATGGTCCATGAGCATTTATTCCATAATGAATATAGTCATTAAGGATGAAGCAAAGTTTAATTTCAAGGTTATTGCATGAAAAATAGTCCTGGTAACAATAAGAGGAGCCTAATTTACATGAAGCGATTAGAGTGTCTCGTGATTTAACAATTAAACCTGTTCACATTTGTACGAAATGCAAACCATGATGAATGACTCCTTTGATTGACGGACTAAAATAGATTTAGAGTTTTAATGGTCTTTTTACTCGTTTGATTCGATCAATATACCAGGTTGTTTAGCCACATGTGGTAATTTCATGATCAATGTGTCAACAAGTGTGTTTGGAGCCAAAAGAGGGGCATTGCTAATGAGAAATGATGGGGGGCTGTCTCTAATTTTGAATTCAACAATTAATATCAATAAGAAATGAAATTCATGATCCAGGACTTCATTGTTTGTTAAATCGAATGAATTCATTTTATTGATGGTCCATGGGCATTTTTTCCATAATGAATTATGATGCAAAATTTAATTTCAAGGTTGTTGTATGAAAAATAGTCCTGGAAACAATAAGAGGATCCTAATTTACATGAGGTGATTAGAATGTCTCGTGATTTAAGAATTAATCCAATTCACATTTGTACATAATGCAAACCATGATGAATGACTCCTTTCTTTGACGGATTTAAATAGATTTATATTTTTAATGTTATACTTGTTTGACTCAATCAATATACTAGGTTGTTTATCCACATGTGTTAATTTCATGATCAATGTGTCAAAAAAGTGTGTTTGGAGTCAAAAAAGGAGCATTGCTAATGAGAAATGATGGGAGGTTGTCTCTAATTATGAATTCAACAATTAATATCAATAAGAAATGAAATTCAAGATCTAGGACTCCATTGTCTGTCAAATCAAATGAATTCATGCTATAGATGGTCCTTGGGCATTTTTTCCATAATGAATATAGTCATTAAGGATGAAGCAAAATTTTATTTCAAGGTTATTGCATGAAAAATAGTCCTGGTAACAATAAGAGGAGCCTAATTTACATGAGGTGATTAGAATGACTCGTGATTGAAGAATTAAACCAATTCACATTTTTACAGAATGCAAACCATGATGAATGACTCCTTTCATTGACGGATTTAAATAGATTTATATTTTTAATGGACTTTATACTTGTTTGATTCAATCAATATACTAGGTTTTCGAGCCACATGTGTCAATTTCATGATCAATGTGTGAAAAAGTGTGTGTTTGGAGTTAAAAGAGGAGCATTGCTAATGAGAAATGATGGGGGGCTGTCTCTAATTTTCAATCCAACAATTAATATCAATAAGAAATGAAATTCAAGATCCAGGACTCCATTGTTTTTGTTAAATCGAATGAATTCATGTTATAGATGGTCCATGGGCCATTTTTTTCCATTATAAATATAGTCATTAAGGATGAAGCAAAATTTTTTATTTCAAGGTTATTGCATGAAAAATAGTCCTGGTAACAATAAGAGGAGCCTAATTTACATGAGGTGATTAGAATGTCTCGTTATTTAAGAATTAAACCTATTCACATTTGTACAGAATGTAAACCATGATGAATGACTCCTTTGATTGACGGACTAAAATAGATCTAGAGTTTTAATGGTCTTTCTACTTGTTGGATTCAATCAATATACTAGGTTGTTTAGCCACATGTGTTAATTTCATGATCAATGTGTCAAAAAGTGTGTTTGGAGTCAAAAAAGGCGCATTGCTAATGAGAAATGATGGGAGGTTGTCTCTAATTATGAATTCAACAATTAATATCAATAAGAAATGAAATTCAAGATCTAGGACTCCATTGTCTGTTAAATCGAATGAATTCATGTTAGAGATGGTCCATGGGCATTTTTTCCATAATGAATATAGTCATTAATGATGAAGCAAAAGTTAATTTCACGGTTATTGCATGGAAAATAGTCCTGGTAACAATAAGAGGAGCCTCATTTACATGAGGTGATTAGAATGTCTCGTGATTTAAGAAATAAACATGTTCACATTTCTACGGAATGCAAACCATGATGAATGACTCCTTTGATTGACGAACTAAAATAGATTTAGAGTTTTAATGGTCTTTATACTTGTTGGATTCAATCAATATACCAGGTTGTTTAGCCACATGTGTTAATTTCATGATCAATGTGTCAAAAAGTGTGTTTGGAGTCAAAAGAGGAGCATTGCTAATGAGAAATGATGGGAGGCTGTCTCTAATTTTGAATTCAACAATTAATATCAATAACAAATGAAATTCATGATCCAGGACTCCATTGTTTGTAAAATCGAATGAATTCATGTTATAGATGGTCCATGGGCATTTTTTCCATAATGAAGGTAGTCATTAAGGATGAAGCAAAATTTAATTTCAAGGTTATTGCCTAAAAAATAGTCCTGGAAACAATAAGAGGATCCTAATTTACATGAGGTGATTAGAATGTCTCGTGATTTAAGAATTAAACCAATTCACATTTGTACAGAATGCAAACCATGATGAATGACTCCTTTCATTGACGGATTTAAATAGATTTATATTTTTAATGGTCTTTATACTTGTTTGATTCAACCAATATACTAGCTTGTTTAGCCACATGTATTAATTTCATGATCAATGTGTCAAAAAGCGTGTTTGGAGTCAAAAGAGGAGCATTGCTAATGAGAAATGGTGAGAGGCTGTCTCTAATTTTGAATTCAACAATTAATATCAATAAGAAATGAAATTCATGATCCAGGACTCCATTGTTTGTTAAATCGAATAAATTCATGTTATAGATGGTCCATGGGCATTTCTTCCATTATGAATATAGTCATTAAGGATAAAGCAAAATTTAATTTCAAGGTTATTGCATGAAAAATAGTCCTGGAAACAATAGGAGGATCCTAATTTACATGAGGTGATTAGAATGTCTCGTGATTTAAGAATTAATCCAATTCACATTTGTACAAAATGCAAACCATGATGAATGACTCCTTTCATTGACGGATTTAAATAGATTTATATTTTTAATGGTCTTTATATTTGTTTGATTCAATCAATATACTAGGTTGTTTAGCCACATGTGTTAGTTTCATGATCAATGTGTCAAAAAGTGTCTTTGGAGTCAAAAAGGAGCATTGCCAATGAGAAATGATGGGAGGTTGTCTCTAAATATGAATTCAACAATTAATATCAATAAGAAATGAAATTCAAGATCTAGGACTCCATTGTTTGTTATATCGAATGAATTCATGCTATAGATGGTCCATGGGCTTTTTTTCCATAATGAATATAGTCATTAAGGATGAAGCAAAATTTTATTTCACGGTTATTGCATGAAAAATAGTCCTGGTAACAATAAGAGGAGCCTAATTTACATGAGGTGATTAGAATGTCTTGTTATTTAAGAATTAAACCTGTTCACATTTGTACAGAATGTAAACCATGATGAATGACTCCTTTGATTGACGGACTAAAATAGATTTACAGTTTTAATGGTCTTTATACTTGTTGGATTCAATCAATATACTAGGTTGTTTATCCACATGTGTTAATTTCATGATCAATGTGTCAAAAAGTTTGTTTGGAGTTAAAAGAGGAGCATTGCTACTGAGAAATGATGGGAGGCTGTCTCTAATTTTGAATCCAACAATTAATATCAATATGAAATGAAATTCATGATCCAGGACTCCATTGTTTGTTAAATCGAATGAATTCATGTTATAGATGGTCCATGAGCATTTATTCCATAATGAATATAGTCATTAAGGATGAAGCAGAAGTTAATTTCAAGGTTATTGCATGAAAAATAGTCCTGGTAACAATAAGAGGAGCCTCATTTACATGAGGTGATTAGAATGCCTCGTGATTTAAGAATTAAACATGTTCACATTTCTGCGGAATGCAAACCATGATGAATGACACCTTTGATTGACGGACTAAAATAGATTTAGAGTTTTATTGGTCTTTTTACTCGTTTGATTCAATCAATATACTAGGTTGTTTAGCCACATGTGTTAATTTCATGATCAATGTGTCAAAAAGTGTGTTTGTAGTCAAAAAGGCGCATTGCTAATGAGAAATGATGGGAGGTTGTCTCTAATTATGAATTCAACAATTAATATGAATAAGAAATGAAATTCAAGATATAGGACTCCATTGTCTGTTAAATCGAATGAATTCATGTTATAGATGGTCCTTGGGCATTTTTTCCATAATGAATATAGTCACTAAGGATGAAGCAAAATTTTATTTCAAGGTTATTGCATGAAAAATAGTCCTTGTAACAATAAGAGGAGCCTAATTTACATGAGGTGATTAGAATGTCTGGTGATTGAAGAATTAAACCAATTCACATTTTTACAGAATGCAAACCATGATGAATGACTCCTTCATTGACGGATTTAAATAGATTTATATTTTTAATGGACTTTATACTTGTTTGATTCAATCAATATACTAGGTTTTCGAGCCACATGTGTCAATTTCATGATCAATGTGTGAAAAAGTGTGTTTGGAGTTAAAAGAGGAGCATTGCTAATGAGAAATGATGGGGGGCTGTCTCTAATTTTGAATCCAACAATTAATATCAATAAGAAATGAAATTCAAGATCCAGGACTCCATTGTTTGTTAAATCGAATGAATTCATGTTATAGATGGTCCATGGGCATTTTTTCCATTATAAATATAGTCATTAAGGATGAAGCAGAAGTTAATTTCAAGGTTATTGCATGAAAAATAGTCCTGGTAACAATAAGAGGAGCCTCATTTACATGAGGTGATTAGAATGCCTCGTGATTTAAGAATTAAACATGTTCACATTTCTGCGGAATGCAAACCATGATGAATGACACCTTTGATTGACGGACTAAAATAGATTTAGAGTTTTAATGGTCTTTCTACTTGTTGGATTCAATCAATATACCAGGTTGTTTAGCCACATATGGTAATTTCATGATCAAAGTGTCAAAATGTGTGTTTGGAGTCAAAAGGGGTGCATTGCTAATGAGAAATGATAGGAGGCTGTCTCTAATTTTGAATTCAACAATTAATATCAATAAGAAATGAAATTCATGATCCAGGACTTCATTGTTTGTTAAATCGAATGAATTCATGTTATAGATGGTCCATGGGCATTTTTTCCATAATGAAGGTAGTCATTAAGGATGAAGCAAAATTTAATTTCAAGGTTACTGCCTAAAAAATAGTCCTGGAAACAATAAGAGGATCCTAATTTACATGAGGTGATTAGAATGTCTCGTGATTTAAGAATTAATCCAATTCACATTTGTACAGAATGCAAACCATGATGAATGACTTCTTTCATTGACGAATTTAAATAGATTTATATTTTTAATGGTCTTTATACTTGTTTGATTCAACCAATATACTAGCTTGTTTAGCCACATGTGTTAATTTCATGATCAATGTGTCAAAAAGTGTGTTTGGAGTCAAAAAGGAGCATTGCTAATGAGAAATGGTGGGAAGTTGTCTCTAATTTTGAATTCAACATTTGATATCAATAAGAAATGAAACTCAAGATGAAGGACTTTATTGTTTGTTAAATCGAATGAATTCATGTTAGAGATGGTCCATGGGCATTTTTTCCATAATGAATATAGTCATTAAGGATGAAGCAGAAGTTAATTTCACAGTTATTGCATGGAAAATAGTCCTGGTAACAATAAGAGGAGCCTTATTTACATGAGGTGATTAGAATGTCTCGTGATTTAAGAAATAAACATGTTCACATTTCTACGGAATGCAAACCATGATGAATGACTCCTTTGATTGACGAACTAAAATAGATTTAGAGTTTTAATGGTCTTTATACTTGTTGGATTCAATCAATATACCAGGTTGTTTAGCCACATGTGTTAATTTCATGATCAATGTGTCAAAAAATGTGTTTGGAGTCAAAAGAGGAGCATTGCTAATGAGAAATGATGGGAGGCTGTCTCTAATTTTGAATTCAACAATTAATATCAATAACAAATGAAATTCATGATCCAGGACTCCATTGTTTGTAAAATCGAATGAATTCATGTTATAGATGGTCCATGGGCATTTTTTCCATAATGAAGGTAGTCATTAAGGATGAAGCAAAATTTAATTTCAAGGTTATTGCCTAAAAAATAGTCTTGGAAACAATAAGAGGATCCTAATTTACATGAGGTGATTAGAATGTCTCGTGATTTAAGAATTAAACCAATTCACATTTGCACAGAATGCAAACCATGATGAATGACTCCTTTCATTGACGGATTTAAATAGATTTATATTTTTAATGCTCTTTATACTTGTTTGATTCAACCAATATACTAGCTTGTTTAGCCACATGTATTAATTTCATGATCAATGTGTCAAAAAGTGTGTTTGGAGTAAAAGAGGAGCATTGCTAATGAGAAATGGTGAGAGGCTGTCTCTAATTTTGAATTCAACAATTAATATCAATAAGAAATGAAATTCATGATCCAGGACTCCATTGTTTGTTAAATCGAATAAATTCATGTTATAGATGGTCCATGGGCATTTCTTCCATTATGAATATAGTCATTAAGGATAAAGCAAAATTTAATTTCAAGGTTATTGCATGAAAAATAGTCCTGGAAACAATAGGAGGATCCTAATTTACATGAGGTGATTAGAATGTCTCGTGATTTAAGAATTAATCCAATTCACATTTGTACAGAATCCAAACCATGATGAATGACTCCTTTCATTGACGGATTTAAATAGATTTATATTTTTAATGGTCTTTATATTTGTTAGATTCAATCAATATACTAGGTTGTTTAGCCACATGTGTTAGTTTCATGATCAATGTGTCAAAAAGTGTCTTTGGAGTCAAAAAGGAGCATTGCCAATGAGAAATGATGGGAGGTTGTCTCTAAATATGAATTCAACAATTAATATCAATAAGAAATGAAATTCAAGATCCAGGACTCCATTGTTTGTTATATCAAATGAATTCATGCTATAGATGGTCCATGGGCTTTTTTTCCATAATGAATATAGTCATTAAGGATGAAGCAAAATTTTATTTCACGGTTATTGCATGAAAAATAGTCCTGGTAACAATAAGAGGAGCCTAATTTACATGAGGTGATTAGAATGTCTTGTTATTTAAGAATTAAACCTGTTCACATTTGTACAGAATGTAAACCATGATGAATGACTCCTTTGATTGACGGACTAAAATTGATTTAGAGTTTTAATGGTCTTTATACTTGTTGGATTCAATCAATATACTAGGTTGTTTATCCACATGTGTTAATTTCATGATCAATGTGTCAAAAAGTGTGTTTGGAGTTAAAAGAGGAGGATTGCTAATGAGAAATGATGGGCGGCTGTCTCTAATTTTGAATCCAACAATTAATATCAATAAGAAATGAAATTCATGATCCAGGACTCCATTGTTTGTTAAATCTAATGAATTCATGTTATAGATGGTCCATGAGCATTTATTCCATAATGAATATAGTCATTAAGGATGAAGCAGAAGTTAATTTCAAGGTTATTGCATGAAAAATAGTCTTGGTAACAATAAGAGGAGCCTCATTTACATGAGGTGATTAGAATGCCTCGTGATTTAAGAATTAAACATGTTCACATTTCTGCGGAATGCAAACCATGATGAATGACACCTTTGATTGACGGACTAAAATAGATTTAGAGTTTTAATGGTCTTTATACTTGTTGGATTCAATCAATATACCAGGTTGTTTAGCCACATGTGGTAATTTGATGATCAAAGTGTCAAATTGTATGTTTGGAGTCAAAAGGGGACCATTGCTAATGAGAAATGATAGGAGGCTGTCTCTAATTTTGAATTCAACAATTAATATCAATAAGAAATGAAATTCATGATCCAGGACTTCATAGTTTGTTAAATCGAATGAATTCATGTTATAGATGGTCCATGGCATTTTTTGCATAATGAATATAGTCATTAAGGATGAAGCAAAATTTAATTTCAAAGTTATTGCATGAAAAATAGTCCTGGTAACAATAAGAGGAGCTTAATTTACATGAGGTGATTAGAATGTCTCGTGATTGAAGAATTAAACCAATTCACATTTTTACAGATTGCAAACCATGATGAATGACTCCTTTCATTGACGGATTTAAATAGATTTAAATTTTTAATGGTCTTTATACTTGTTTGATTCAAGCAATATACTAGGTTGTTTAGCCATATGTGTTAATTTCATGATCAATGTGTCAAAAAGTGTGTTTGGAGTCAAAAGAGGAGCATTGCTAATGAGAAATGATGGGAGGCTGTCTCTAATTTTGAATTCAACAATTAATATCAATAAGAAATGAAATTCAAGATCTAGGACTCCATTGTTTGTTATATCGAATGAATTCATGCTATAGATGGTCCATGGGCTTTTTTTCCATAATGAATATAGTCATTAAGAATGAAGCAAAATTTTATTTCACGGTTATTGCATGAAAAAATAGTCCTGGTAACAATAAGAGGAGCCTAATTTACATGAGGTGATTAGAATGTCTTGTTATTTAAGAATTAAACCTGTTCACATTTGTACAGAATGTAAACCATGATGAATGACTCCTTTGATTGACGGACTAAAATAGATTTAGAGTTTTAATGGTCTTTATACTTGTTGGATTCAATCAATATACTAGGTTGTTTATCCACATGTGTTAATTTCATGATCAATGTGTCAAAAAGTGTGTTTGGAGTTAAAAGAGGAGCATTGCTACTGAGAAATGATGGGAGGCTGTCTCTAATTTTGAATCCAACAATTAATATCAATAAGAAATGAAATTCATGATCCAGGACTCCATTGTTTGTTAAATCGAATGAATTCATGTTATAGATGGTCCATGAGCATTTATTCCATAATGAATATAGTCATTAAGGATGAAGCAAAGTTTAATTTCAAGGTTATTGCATGAAAAATAGTCCTGGTAACAATAAGAGGAGCCTAATTTACATGAAGCGATTAGAGTGTCTCGTGATTTAACAATTAAACCTGTTCACATTTGTACGAAATGCAAACCATGATGAATGACTCCTTTGATTGACGGAATAAAATAGATTTAGAGTTTTAATGGTCTTTTTACTCGTTTGATTCAATCAATATACTAGGTTGTTTAGCCACATGTGGTAATTTCATGATCAATCTGTCAACAAGTGTGTTTGGAGCCAAAAGAGGGGCATTGCTAATGAGAAATGATGGGGGGCTGTCTCTAATTTTGAATTCAACAATTAATATCAATAAGAAATGAAATTCATGATCCAGGACTTCATTGTTTGTTAAATCGAATGAATTCATTTTATTGATGGTCCATGGGCATTTTTTCCATAATGAATTATGATGCAAAATTTAATTTCAAGGTTGTTGTATGAAAAATAGTCCTGGAAACAATAAGAGGATCCTAATTTACATGAGGTGATTAGAATGTCTCGTGATTTAAGAATTAATCCAATTCACATTTGTACAGAATGCAAACCATGATGAATGACTCCTTTCTTTGACGGATTTAAATAGATTTATATTTTTAATGTTATACTTGTTTGACTCAATCAATATACTAGGTTGTTTATCCACATGTGTTAATTTCATGATCAATGTGTCAAAAAGTGTGTTTGGAGTCAAAAAGGAGCATTGCTAATGAGAAATGATGGGAGGTTGTCTCTAATTATGAATTCAACAATTAATATCAATAAGAAATGAAATTCAAGATCTAGGACTCCATTGTCTGTCAAATCAAATGAATTCATGCTATAGATGGTCCTTGGGCATTTTTTCCATAATGAATATAGTCATTAAGGATGAAGCAAAATTTTATTTCAAGGTTATTGCATGAAAAATAGTCCTGGTAACAATAAGAGGAGCCTAATTTACATGAGGTGATTAGAATGACTCGTGATTGAAGAATTAAACCAATTCACATTTTTACAGAATGCAAACCATGATGAATGACTCCTTCATTGACGGATTTAAATAGATTTATATTTTTAATGGACTTTATACTTGTTTGATTCAATCAATATACTAGGTTTTCGAGCCACATGTGTCAATTTCATGATCAATGTGTGAAAAAGTGTGTTTGGAGTTAAAAGAGGAGCATTGCTAATGAGAAATGATGGGGGGCTGTCTCTAATTTTGAATCCAACAATTAATATCAATAAGAAATGAAATTCAAGATCCAGGACTCCATTGTTTGTTAAATCGAATGAATTCATGTTATAGATGGTCCATGGGCATTTTTTCCATTATAAATATAGTCATTAAGGATGAAGCAAAATTTTATTTCAAGGTTATTGCATGAAAAATATTCCTGGTAACAATAAGAGGAGCCTAATTTACATGAGGTGATTAGAATGTCTCGTTATTTAAGAATTAAACCTGTTCACATTTGTACAGAATGTAAACCATGATGAATGACTCCTTTGATTGACGGACTAAAATAGATTTATAGTTTTAATGGTCTTTATACTTGTCGGATTCAATCAATATACCAGGTTGTTTAATCACATGTGTTAATTTCATGATCAATGTCTCAAAATGTGTGTTTGGAGTCAAAAGAGGAGCATTGCTAATGAGAAATGATGGGAGGCTGTCTCTAATTTTGAATTGAACAATTAATAGCAATAAGAAATGAAATTCAAGATGAAGGACTTTGTTGTTTGTCAAATCGAATGAATTCATTTTATTGATGGTCCTTGGGCATTTTTTCCATAATGAATATAGTCATTAAGGATGAAGCAGAAGTTAATTTCAAGGTTATTGCATGAAAAATAGTCTCGGTAACAATAAGAGGAGCCTCATTTACATGAGGTGATTAGAATGTCTCGTGATTTAAGAATTAATCCAATTCACATTTGTACAGAATGCAAACCATGATGAATGACTCCTTTCATTTACAGATTTAAATAGATTTATATTTTTAATGGTCTTTATACTTTTTTGATTCAATCAATATACTAGGTTGTTTAGCCACATGTGTTAATTTCATGATCAATGTGTCAAAAAGTGTGTTTGGAGTCAAAAAGGCGCATTGCTAATGAGAAATGATGGGAGGTTGTCTCTAATTATGAATTCAACAATTAATATCAATAAGAAATGAAATTCAAGATCTAGGACTCCATTGTCTGTTAAATCGAATGAATTCATGTTATAGATGGTCCTTGGGCATTTTTTCCATAATGAATATAGTCATTAAGGATGAAGCAAAATTTTATTTCAAGGTTATTGCATGAAAAATAGTCCTGGTAACAATAAGAGGAGCCTAATTTACATGAGGTGATTAGAATGTCTGGTGATTGAAGAATTAAACCAATTCACATTTTTACAGAATGCAAACCATGATGAATGACTCCTTTCATTGACGGATTTAAAAAGATTTAGAGTTTTAATGGTCTTTATACTTGTTGGATTCAATCAATATACTAGGTTGTCGAGCCACATGTGTCAATTTCATGATCAATGTGTCAAAAACTGTGTTTGGAGTCAAAAGAGAAGCATTGCTAATGAGAAATGATGGGAGGCTGTCTCTAATTTTGAATTCAACAATTAATATCAATAAGAAATGAAATTCATAATCCAGGACTTTATTGTTTGTTAAATCAAATGAATTCATGTTATAAATGGTCCATGGGAATTTTCTCCATAATGAATATAGTCATTAAGGATGAAGCAGAAGTTAATTTCAAGGTTATTGCATGAAAAATAGTCCTGGTAACAATAAGAGGAGCCTCATTTACATGAGGTGATTAGAATGCCTCGTGATTTAAGAATTAAACATGTTCACATTTCTGCGGAATGCAAACCATGATGAATGACACCTTTGATTGACGAACTAAAATAGATTTAGAGTTTTAATGGTCTTTCTACTTGTTGGATTCAATGAATATACCAGGTTGTTTAGCCACATATGGTAATTTCATGATCAAAGTGTCAAAATGTGTGTTTGGAGTCAAAAGGGGAGCATTGCTAATGAGAAATGATAGGAGGCTGTCTCTAATTTTGAATTCAACAATTAATATCAATAAGAAATGAAATTCATGATCCAGGACTTCATTGTTTGTTAAATCGAATGAATTCATGTTATAGATGGTCCATGGGCATTTTTTCCATAATGAAGGTAGTCATTAAGGATGAAGCAAAATTTAATTTCAAGGTTACTGCCTAAAAAAATAGTCCTGGAAACAATAAGAGGATCCTAATTTACATGAGGTGATTAGAATGTCTCGTGATTTAAGAATTAATCCAATTCACATTTGTACAGAATGCAAACCATGATGAATGACTTCTTTCATTGACGAATTTAAATAGATTTATATTTTTAATGGTCTTTATACTTGTTTGATTCAACCAATATACTAGCTTGTTTAGCCACATGTGTTAATTTCATGATCAATGTGTCAAAAAGTGTGTTTGGAGTCAAAAAGGAGCATTGCTAATGAGAAATGGTGGGAAGTTGTCTCTAATTTTGAATTCAACATTTGATATCAATAAGAAATGAAACTCAAGATGAAGGACTTTATTGTTTGTTAAATCGAATGAATTCATGTTAGAGATGGTCCATGGGCATTTTTTCCATAATGAATATAGTCATTAAGGATGAAGCAGAAGTTAATTTCACGGTTATTGCATGGAAAATAGTCCTGGTAACAATAAGAGGAGCCTTATTTACATGAGGTGATTAGAATGTCTCGTGATTTAAGAAATAAACATGTTCACATTTCTACGGAATGCAAACCATGATGAATGACTCCTTTGATTGACGAACTAAAATAGATTTAGAGTTTTAATGGTCTTTATACTTGTTGGATTCAATCAATATACCAGGTTGTTTAGCCACATGTGTTAATTTCATGATCAATGTGTCAAAAAATGTGTTTGGAGTCAAAAGAGGAGCATTGCTAATGAGAAATGATGGGAGGCTGTCTCTAATTTTGAATTCAACAATTAATATCAATAACAAATGAAATTCATGATCCAGGACTCCATTGTTTGTAAAATCGAATGAATTCATGTTATAGATGGTCCATGGGCATTTTTTCCATAATGAAGGTAGTCATTAAGGATGAAGCAAAATTTAATTTCAAGGTTATTGCCTAAAAAATAGTCCTGGAAATAATAAGAGGATCCTAATTTACATGAGGTGATTAGAATGTCTCGTGATTTAAGAATTAAACCAATTCACATTTGTACAGAATGCAAACCATGTTGAATGACTCCTTTCATTGACGGATTTAAATAGATTTATATTTTTAATGGTCTTTATACTTGTTTGATTCAACCAATATACTAGCTTGTTTAGCCACATGTGTTAATTTCATGATCAATGTGTCAAAAAGTGTGTTTGGAGTCAAAAGAGGAGCATTGCTAATGAGAAATGGTGAGAGGCTGTCTCTAATTTTGAATTCAACAATTAATATCAATAAGAAATGAAATTCATGATCCAGGACTCCATTGTTTGTTAAATCGAATAAATTCATGTTATAGATGGTCCATGGGCATTTCTTCCATTATGAATATAGTCATTAAGGATAAAGCAAAATTTAATTTCAAGGTTATTGCATGAAAAATAGTCCTGGAAACAATAGGAGGATCCTAATTTACATGAGGTGATTAGAATGTCTCGTGAGTTAAGAATTAATCCAATTCACATTTGTACAGAATGCAAACCATGATGAATGACTCCTTTCATTGACGGATTTAAATAGATTTATATTTTTAATGGTCTTTATATTTGTTTGATTCAATCAATATACTAGGTTGTTTAGCCACATGTGTTAGTTTCATGATCAATGTGTCAAAAAGTGTCTTTGGAGTCAAAAAGGAGCATTGCCAATGAGAAATGATGGGAGGTTGTCTCTAAATATGAATTCAACAATTAATATCAATAAGAAATGAAATTCAAGATCCAGGACTCCATTGTTTGTTATATCGAATGAATTCATGCTATAGATGGTCCATGGGCTTTTTTTCCATAATGAATATAGTCATTAAGGATGAAGCAAAATTTTATTTCACAGTTATTGCATGAAAAATAGTCCTGGTAACAATAAGAGGAGCCTAATTTACATGAGGTGATTAGAATGTCTTGTTATTTAAGAATTAAACCTGTTCACATTTGTACAGAATGTAAACCATGATGAATGACTCCTTTGATTGACGGACTAAAATAGATTTAGAGTTTTAATGGTCTTTATACTTGTTGGATTCAATCAATATACTAGGTTGTTTATCCACATGTGTTAATTTCATGATCAATGTGTCAAAAAGTGTGTTTGAAGTTAAAAGAGGAGCATTGCTACTGAGAAATGATGGGAGGCTGTCTCTAATTTTGAATCCAACAATTAATATCAATAAGAAATGAAATTCATGATCCAGGACTCCATTGTTTGTTAAATCGAATGAATTCATGTTATAGATGGTCCATGAGCATTTATTCCATAATGAATATAGTTATTAAGGATGAAGCAGAAGTTAATTTCAAGGTTATTGCATGAAAAATAGTCCTGGTAACAATAAGAGGAGCCTTATTTACATGATGTGATTAGAATGCCTCGTGATTTAAGAATTAAACATGTTCACATTTCTTCGGAATGCAAACCATGATGAATGACACCTTTGATTGACGGACTAAAATAGATTTAGAGTTTTAATGGTCTTTATACTTGTTGGATTCAATCAATATACCAGGTTGTTTAGCCACATGTGGTAATTTCATGATCAAAGTGTCAAAATGTGTGTTTGGAGTCAAAAGGGAAGCATTGCTAACGAGAAATGATAGGAGGCAGTCTGTAATTTTGAATTCAACAATTAATATCAATAAGAAATGAAATTCATGATCCAGGACTTCATTGTTTGTTAAATCGAATGAATTCATGTTATAGATGGTCCATGGCATTTTTTGCATAATGAATATAGTCATTAAGGATGAAGCAAAATTTAATTTCAAAGTTATTGCATGAAAAATAGTCCTGGTAACAATAAGAGGAGCTTAATTTACATGAGGTGATTAGAATGTCTCGTGATTGAAGAATTAAACCAATTCACATTTTTACAGATTGCAAACCATGATGAATGACTCCTTTCATTGACGGATTTAAATAGATTTAAATTTCTAATGGTCTTTATACTTGTTTGATTCAAGCAATATACTAGGTTGTTTAGCCATATGTGTTAATTTCATGATCAATGTGTCAAAAAGTGTGTTTGGAGTCAAAAGAGGAGCATTGCTAATGAGAAATGATGGGAGGCTGTCTCTAATTTTGAATTCAACAATTAATATCAATAAGAAATGAAATTCAAGATCCAGGACTCCATTGTTTGTTATATCGAATGAATTCATGCTATAGATGGTCCATGGGCTTTTTTTCCATAATGAATATAGTCATTAAGAATGAAGCAAAATTTTATTTCACGGTTATTGCATGAAAAATAGTCCTGGTAACAATAAGAGGAGCCTAATTTACATGAGGTGATTAGAATGTCTTGTTATTTAAGAATTAAACCTGTTCACATTTGTACAGAATGTAAACCATGATGAATGACTCCTTTGATTGACGGACTTAAATAGATTCAGAGTTTTAATGGTCTTTATACTTGTTGGATTCAATCAATATACTAGGTTGTTTATCCACATGTGTTAATTTCATGATCAATGTGTCAAAAAGTGTGTTTGGAGTTAAAAGAGGAGCATTGCTAATGAGAAATGATGGGGGGCTGTCTCTAATTTTCAATCCAACAATTAATATCAATAAGAAATGAAATTCAAGATCCAGGACTCCATTGTTTGTTAAATCGAATGAATTCATGTTATAGATGGTCCATGGGCATTTTTTCCATTATAAATATAGTCATTAAGGATGAAGCAAAATTTTATTTCAAGTTTATTGCATGAAAAATAGTCCTGGTAACAATAAGAGGAGCCTAATTTACATGAGGTGATTAGAATGACTCGTGATTGAAGAATTAAACCAATTCACATTTTTACAGAATGCAAACCATGATGAATGACTCCTTTCATTGACGGATTTAAATAGATTTATATTTTTAATGGACTTTATACTTGTTTGATTCAATCAATTATATACTAGGTTTTTCGAGCCACATGTGTCAATTTCATGAACAATGTGTGTGAAAAAGTGTGTTTAGAGTTAAAAGAGGAGCATTGCTAATGAGAAATGATGGGGGGCTATCTCTAATTTTGAATCCAACAATTAATATCAATAACAAATGAAATTCAAGATCCAGGACTCCATTGTTTGTTAAATCGAATGAATTCATGTTATAGATGGTCCATGGGCATTTTTTCCATTATAAATATAGTCATTAAGGATGAAGCAAAATTTTATTTCAAGGTTATTGCATGAAAAATAGTCCTGGTAACAATAAGAGGAGCCTAATTTACATGAGGTGATTAGAATGTCTCGTTATTTAAGAATTAAACCTGTTCACATTTGTACAGAATGTAAACCATGATGAATGACTCCTTTGATTGACGGACTAAAATAGATCTAGAGTTTTAATGGTCTTTCTACTTGTTGGATTCAATCAATATACTAGGTTGTTTAGCCACATGTGTTAATTTCATGATTAAATGTGTCAAAAAGTGTTTTTGGAGTCAAAAAAAAGCGCATTGCTAATGAGAAACGATGGGAGGTTGTCTCTAATTATGAATTCAACAATTAATATCAATAAGAAATGAAATTCAAGATCTAGGACTCCATTGTCTGTTAAATCGAATGAATTCATGTTATAGATGGTCCTTGGGCATTTTTTGCGTAATGAATATAGTCATTAAGAAAGAAGCAAAATTTTATTTCAAGGTTATTGCATGAAAAATAGTCCTTGTAACAATAAGAGGAGCCTAATTTACATGAGGTGATTAGAATGTCTGGTGATTGAAGAATTAAACCAATTCACATTTTTACAGAATGCAAACCATGATGAATGACTCCTTTCATTGACGGATTTAAATAGATTTATATTTTTAATGGACTTTATACTTGTTTGATTCAATCAATATACTAGGTTTTCGAGCCACATGTGTCAATTTCATGATCAATGTGTGAAAAAGTGTGTTTGGAGTTAAAAGAGGAGCATTGCTAATGAGAAATGATGGGGGGCTGTCTCTAATTTTCAATCCAACAATTAATATCAATAAGAAATGAAATTCAAGATCCAGGACTCCATTGTTTGTTAAATCGAATGAATTCATGTTATAGATGGTCCATGGGCATTTTTTCCATTATAAATATAGTCATTAAGGATGAAGCAAAATTTTATTTCAAGGTTATTGCATGAAAAATAGTCCTGGTAACAATAAGAGGAGCCTAATTTACATGAGGTGATTAGAATGTCTCGTTATTTAAGAATTAAACCTGTTCACATTTGTACAGAATGTAAACCATGATGAATGACTCCTTTGATTGACGGTCTAAAATAGATTTATAGTTTTAATGGTCTTTCTTTTTATACTTGTCGGATTCAATCAATATACCAGGTTGTTTAATCACATGTGTTAAATTTCATGATCAATGTCTCAAAATGTGTGTTTGGAGTCAAAAGAGGAGCATTGCTAATGAGAAATGATGGGAGGTTGTCTCTAATTTTGAATTGAACAATTAATAGCAATAAGAAATGAAATTCAAGATGAAGGACTTTGTTGTTTGTCAAATCGAATGAATTCATTTTATTGATGGTCCTTGGGCATTTTTTCCATAATGAATATAGTCATTAAGGATGAAGCAGAAGTTAATTTCAAGGTTATTGCATGAAAAATAGTCTCGGTAACAATAAGAGGAGCCTCATTTACATGAGGTGATTAGAATGTCTCGTGATTTAAGAATTAATCCAATTCACATTTGTACAGAATGCAAACCATGATGAATGACTCCTTTCATTTACGGATTTAAATAGATTTATATTTTTAATGGTCTTTATACTTTTTTGATTCAATCAATATACTAGGTTGTTTAGCCACATGTGTTAATTTCATGATCAATGTGTCAAAAAGTGTGTTTGGAGTCAAAAAGGCGCATTGCTAATGAGAAATGATGGGAGGTTGTCTCTAATTATGAATTCAACAATTAATATCAATAAGAAATGAAATTCAAGATCTAGGACTCCATTGTCTGTTAAATCGAATGAATTCATGTTATAGATGGTCCTTGGGCATTTTTTCCATAATGAATATAGTCATTAAGGATGAAGCAAAGTTTAATTTCAAGGTTATTGCATGAAAAATAGTCCTGGTAACAATAAGAGGAGCCTAATTTACATGAAGCGATTAGAGTGTCTCGTGATTTAACAATTAAACCTGTTCACATTTGTACGAAATGCAAACCATGATGAATGACTCCTTTGATTGACGGACTAAAATAGATTTAGAGTTTTAATGGTCTTTTTACTCGTTTGATTCAATCAATATACCAGGTTGTTTAGCCACATGTGGTAATTTCATGATCAATGTGTCAACAAGTGTGTTTGGAGCCAAAAGAGGGGCATTGCTAATGAGAAATGATGGGGGGCTGTCTCTAATTTTGAATTCAACAATTAATATCAATAAGAAATGAAATTCATGATCCAGGACTTCATTGTTTGTTAAATCGAATGAATTCATGTTATAGATGGTCTATGGGCATTTTTTCCATAATGAAGGTAGTCATTAAGGATGAAGCAAAATTTAATTTCAAGGTTACTGCCTAAAAAATAGTCCTGGAAACAATAAGAGGATCCTAATTTACATGAGGTGATTAGAATGTCTCGTGATTTAAGAATTAATCCAATTCACATTTGTACAGAATGCAAACCATGATGAATGACTTCTTTCATTGACGAATTTAAATAGATTTATATTTTTAATGGTCTTTATACTTGTTTGATTCAACCAATATACTAGCTTGTTTAGCCACATGTGTTAATTTCATGATCAATGGGTCAAAAAAAGTGTGTTTTGGAGTCAAAAAGGAGCATTGCTAATGAGAAATGGTGGGGAAGTTGTCTCTAATTTTGAATTCAACATTTGATATCAATAAGAAATGAAACTCAAGATGAAGGACTTTATTGTTTGTTAAATCGAATGAATTCATGTTAGAGATGGTCCATGGGCATTTTTTCCATAATTAATATAGTCATTAAGGATGAAGCAGAAGTTAATTTCACGGTTATTGCATGGAAAATAGTCCTGGTAACAATAAGAGGAGCCTCATTTACATGAGGTGATTAGAATGTCTCATGATTTAAGAAATAAACATGTTCACATTTCTACGGAATGCAAACCATGATGAATGACTCCTTTGATTGACGAACTAAAATAGATTTAGAGTTTTAATGGTCTTTATACTTGTTGGATTCAATCAATATACCAGGTTGTTTAGCCACATGTGTTAATTTCATGATCAATGTGTCAAAAAAATGTGTTTGGAGTCAAAAGAGGAGCATTGCTAATGAGAAATGATGGGAGGCTGTCTCTAATTTTGAATTCAACAATTAATATCAATAACAAATGAAATTCATGATCCATTACTCCATTGTTTGTAAAATCGAATGAATTCATGTTATAGATGGTCCATGGACATTTTTTCCATAATGAAGGTAGTCATTAAGGATGAAGCAAAATTTAATTTCAAGGTTATTGCCTAAAAAATAGTCCTGGAAACAATAAGAGGATCCTAATTTACATGAGGTGATTAGAATGTCTCGTGATTTAAGAATTAAACCAATTCACATTTGTACAGAATGCAAACCATGATGAATGACTCCTTTCATTGACGGATTTAAATAGATTTATATTTTTAATGGTCTTTATACTTGTTTGATTCAACCAATATACTAGCTTGTTTTAGCCACATGTATTAATTTCATGATCAATGTGTCAAAAAAGTGTGTTTGGAGTCAAAAGAGGAGCATTGCTAATGAGAAATGGTGAGAGGCTGTCTCTAATTTTGAATTCAACAATTAATATCAATAAGAAATGAAATTCATGATCCAGGACTCCATTGTTTGTTAAATCGAATAAATTCATGTTATAGATGGTCCATGGGCATTTCTTCCATTATGAATATAGTCATTAAGGATAAAGCAAAAATTTAATTTCAAGGTTATTGCATGAAAAATAGTCCTGGAAACAATAGGAGGATCCTAATTTACATGAGGTGATTAGAATGTCTCGTGATTTAAGAATTAATCCAATTCACATTTGTACAGAATGCAAAACCATGATGAATGACTCCTTTCATTGACGGATTTAAATAGATTTATATTTTTAATGGTCTTTATATTTGTTTGATTCAATCAATATACTAGGTTGTTTAGCCACATGTGTTAGTTTTCATGATCAATGTGTCAAAAAGTGTCTTTGGAGTCAAAAAGGAGCATTGCCAATGAGAAATGATGGGGGAGGTTGTCTCTAAATATGAATTCAACAATTAATATCAATAAGAAATGAAATTCAAGATCCAGGACTCCATTGTTTGTTATATCGAATGAATTCATGCTATAGATGGTCCATGGGGCTTTTTTTCCATAATGAATATAGTCATTAAGGATGAAGCAAAATTTTATTTCACAGTTATTGCATGAAAAATAGTCCTGGTAACAATAAGAGGAGCCTAATTTACATGAGGTGATTAGAATGTCTTGTTATTTAAGAATTAAACCTGTTCACATTTGTACAGAATGTAAACCATGATGAATGACTCCTTTGATTGACGGACTAAAATAGATTTAGAGTTTTAATGGTCTTTATACTTGTTGGATTCAATCAATATACTAGGTTGTTTATCCACATGTGTTAATTTCATGATCAATGTGTCAAAAAGTGTGTTTGGAGTTAAAAGAGGAGCATTGCTACTGAGAAATGATGGGAGGCTGTCTCTAATTTTGAATCCAACAATTAATATCAATAAGAAATGAAATTCATGATCCAGGACTCCATTGTTTGTTAAATCGAATGAATTCATGTTATAGATGGTCCATGAGCATTTATTCCATAATGAATATAGTCATTAAGGATGAAGCAGAAGTTAATTTCAAGGTTATTGCATGAAAAATAGTCCTGGTAACAATAAGAGGAGCCTTATTTACATGATGTGATTAGAATGCCTCGTGATTTAAGAATTAAACATGTTCACATTTCTTCGGAATGCAAACCATGATGAATGACACCTTTGATTGACGGACTAAAATAGATTTAGAGTTTTAATGGTCTTTATACTTGTTGGATTCAATCAATATACCAGGTTGTTTAGCCACATGTGGTAATTTCATGATCAAAGTGTCAAAATGTGTGTTTGGAGTCAAAAGGGGAGCATTGCTAACGAGAAATGATAGGAGGCTGTCTGTAATTTTGAATTCAACAATTAATATCAATAAGAAATGAAATTCATGATCCAGGACTTCATTGTTTGTTAAATCGAATGAATTCATGTTATAGATGGTCCATGGCATTTTTTGCATAATGAATATAGTCATTAAGGATGAAGCAAAATTTAATTTCAAAGTTATTGCATGAAAAATAGTCCTGGTAACAATAAGAGGAGCTTAATTTACATGAGGTGATTAGAATGTCTCGTGATTGAAGAATTAAACCAATTCACATTTTTACAGATTGCAAACCATGATGAATGACTCCTTTCATTGACGGATTTAAATAGATTTAAATTTTTAATGGTCTTTATACTTGTTTGATTCAAGCAAATATACTAGGTTGTTTAGCCATATGTGTTAATTTCATGATCAATGTGTCAAAAAAGTGTGTTTGGAGTCAAAAGAGGAGCATTGCTAATGAGAAATGATGGGAGGTTGTCTCTAATTTTGAATTCAACAATTAATATCAATAAGAAATGAAATTCAAGATCCAGGACTCCATTGTTTGTTATATCGAATGAATTCATGCTATAGATGGTCCATGGGCTTTTTTTCCATAATGAATATAGTCATTAAGAATGAAGCAAAATTTTATTTCACGGTTATTGCATGAAAAATAGTCCTGGTAACAATAAGAGGAGCCTAATTTACATGAGGTGATTAGAATGTCTTGTTATTTAAGAATTAAACCTGTTCACATTTGTACAGAATGTAAACCATGATGAATGACTCCTTTGATTGACGGACTAAAATAGATTTAGAGTTTTTAATGGTCTTTATACTTGTTGGATTCAATCAATATACTAGGTTGTTTATCCACATGTGTTAATTTCATGATCAATGTGTCAAAAAGTGTGTTTGGAGTTAAAAGAGGAGCATTGCTACTGAGAAATGATGGGAGGCTGTCTCTAATTTTGAATCCAACAATTAATATCAATAAGAAATGAAATTCATGATCCAGGACTCCATTGTTTGTTAAATCGAATGAATTCATGTTATAGATGGTCCATGAGCATTTATTCCATAATGAATATAGTCATTAAGGATGAAGCAAAGTTTAATTTCAAGGTTATTGCATGAAAAATAGTCCTGGTAACAATAAGAGGAGCCTAATTTACACGAGGTGATTAGAATATCTCGTAATTTAAGAATTAAACCTGTTCACATTTGTACAGAATGTAAACCATGATGAATGACTCCTTTGATTGACGGACTAAAATAGATCTAGAGTTTTAATGGTCTTTCTACTTGTTGGATTCAATCAATATACTAGGTTGTTTAGCCACATGTGTTAGTCTCATGATCAATGTGTCAAAAAGTGTGTTTGGAGTCAAAAAGGCGCATTGCTAATGAGAAATGATGGGAGGTTGTCTCTAATTATGAATTCAACAATTAATATCAATAAGAAATGAAATTTAAGATCTAGGACTCCATTGTCTGTTAAATCGAATGAATTCATGTTAGAGATGGTCCATGGGCATTTTTTCCATAATGAATATAGTCATTAACGATGAAGCAGAAGTTAATTTCACGGTTATTGCATGGAAAATAGTCCTGGTAACAATAAGAGGAGCCTCATTTACATGAGGTGATTAGAATGTCTCGTGATTTAAGAAATAAACATGTTCACATTTCTACGGAATGCAAACCATGATGAATGACTCCTTTGATTGACGAACTAAAATAGATTTAGAGTTTTAATGGTCTTTATACTTGTTGGATTCAATCAATATACCAGGTTGTTTAGCAACATGTGTTAATTTCATGATCAATGTGTCAAAAAATGTGTTTGGAGTCAAAAGAGGAGCCTTGCTAATGAGAAATGATGGGAGGCTGTCTCTAATTTTGAATTCAACAATTAATATCAATAACAAATGAAATTCATGATCCAGGACTCCATTGTTTGTAAAATCGAATGAATTCATGTTATAGATGGTCCATGGGCATTTTTTCCATAATGAAGGTAGTCATTAAGGATGAAGCAAAATTTAATTTCAAGGTTATTGCCTAAAAAATAGTCCTGGAAACAATAAGAGGATCCTAATTTACATGAGGTGATTAGAATGTCTCGTGATTTAAGAATTAATCCAATTCACATTTGTACAGAATGCAAACCATGATGAATGACTTCTTTCATTGACGAATTTAAATAGATTTATATTTTTAATGGTCTTTATACTTGTTTGATTCAACCAATATACTAGCTTGTTTAGCCACATGTGTTAATTTCATGATCAATGTGTCAACAAGTGTGTTTGGAGCCAAAAGAGGGGCATTGCTAATGAGAAATGATGGGGGCCTGTCTCTAATTTTGAATTCAACAATTAATATCAATAAGAAATGAAATTCATGATCCAGGACATCATTGTTTGTTAAATCGAATGAATTCATTTTGTTGATGGTCCATGGGCATTTTTTCCATAATGAATTATGATGCAAAATTTAATTTCAAGGTTGTTGTATGAAAAATAGTCGTGGAAACAATAAGAGGATCCTAATTTACATGAGGTGATTAGAATGCCTCGTGATTTAAGAATTAAACATGTTCACATTTCTGCGGAATGCAAACCATGATGAATGACACCTTTGATTGACGGACTAAAATAGATTTAGAGTTTTAATGGTCTTTCTACTTGTTGGATTCAATCAATATACCAGGTTGTTTAGCCACATATGGTAATTTCATGATCAAAGTGTCAAAATGTGTGTTTAGAGTCAAAAGGGGAGCATTGCTAATGAGAAATGATAGGAGGCTGTCTCTAATTTTGAATTCAACAATTAATATCAATAAGAAATGAAATTCATGATCCAGGACTTCATTGTTTGTTAAATCGAATGAATTCATGTTATAGATGGTCCATGGGCATTTTTTCCATAATGAAGGTAGTCATTAAGGATGAAGCAAAATTTAATTTCAAGGTTACTGCCTAAAAAATAGTCCTGGAAACAATAAGAGGATCCTAATTTACATGAGGTGATTAGAATGTCTCGTGATTTAAGAATTAATCCAATTCACATTTGTACAGAATGCAAACCATGATGAATGACTTCTTTCATTGACGAATTTAAATAGATTTATATTTTTAATGGTCTTTATACTTGTTTGATTCAACCAATATACTAGCTTGTTTAGCCACATGTGTTAATTTCATGATCAATGTGTCAAAAAGTGTGTTTGGAGTCAAAAAGGAGCATTGCTAATGAGAAATGGTGGGAAGTTGTCTCTAATTTTGAATTCAACATTTGATATCAATAAGAAATGAAACTCAAGATGAAGGACTTTATTGTTTGTTAAATCGAATGAATTCATGTTAGAGATGGTCCATGGGCATTTTTTCCATAATGAATATAGTCATTAAGGATGAAGCAGAAGTTAATTTCACGGTTATTGCATGGAAAATAGTCCTGGTAACAATAAGAGGAGCCTTATTTACATGAGGTGATTAGAATGTCTCGTGATTTAAGAAATAAACATGTTCACATTTCTACGGAATGCAAACCATGATGAATGACTCCTTTGATTGACGAACTAAAATAGATTTAGAGTTTTAATGGTCTTTATACTTGTTGGATTCAATCAATATACCAGGTTGTTTAGCCACATGTGTTAATTTCATGATCAATGTGTCAAAAAATGTGTTTGGAGTCAAAAGAGGAGCATTGCTAATGAGAAATGATGGGAGGTTGTCTCTAATTTTGAATTCAACAATTAATATCAATAACAAATGAAATTCATGATCCAGGACTCCATTGTTTGTAAAATCGAATGAATTCATGTTATAGATGGTCCATGGGCATTTTTTCCATAATGAAGGTAGTCATTAAGGATGAAGCAAAATTTAATTTCAAGGTTATTGCCTAAAAAATAGTCCTGGAAACAATAAGAGGATCCTAATTTACATGAGGTGATTAGAATGTCTCGTGATTTAAGAATTAAACCAATTCACATTTGTACAGAATGCAAACCATGATGAATGACTCCTTTCATTGACGGATTTAAATAGATTTATATTTTTAATGGTCTTTATACTTGTTTGATTCAACCAATATACTAGCTTGTTTAGCCACATGTATTAATTTCATGATCAATGTGTCAAAAAGTGTGTTTGGAGTCAAAAGAGGAGCATTGCTAATGAGAAATGGTGAGAGGCTGTCTCTAATTTTGAATTCAACAATTAATATCAATAAAGAAATGAAATTCATGATCCAGGACTCCATTGTTTGTTAAATCGAATAAATTCATGTTATAGATGGTCCATGGGCATTTCTTCCATTATGAATATAGTCATTAAGGATAAAGCAAAATTTAATTTCAAGGTTATTGCATGAAAAATAGTCCTGGAAACAATAGGAGGATCCTAATTTACATGAGGTGATTAGAATGTCTCGTGATTTAAGAATTAATCCAATTCACATTTGTACAGAATGCAAACCATGATGAATGACTCCTTTCATTGACGGATTTAAATAGATTTATATTTTTAATGGTCTTTATATTTGTTTGATTCAATCAATATACTAGGTTGTTTAGCCACATGTGTTAGTTTCATGATCAATGTGTCAAAAAGTGTCTTTGGAGTCAAAAAGGAGCATTGCCAATGAGAAATGATGGGAGGTTGTCTCTAAATATGAATTCAACAATTAATATCAATAAGAAATGAAATTCAAGATCCAGGACTCCATTGTTTGTTATATCGAATGAATTCATGCTATAGATGGTCCATGGGCTTTTTTTCCATAATGAATATAGTCATTAAGGATGAAGCAAAATTTTATTTCACGGTTATTGCATGAAAAATAGTCCTGGTAAATATAAGAGGAGCCTAATTTACATGAGGTGATTAGAATGTCTTGTTATTTAAGAATTAAACCTGTTCACATTTGTACAGAATGTAAACCATGATGAATGACTCCTTTGATTGACGGACTAAAATAGATTTAGAGTTTTAATGGTCTTTATACTTGTTGGATTCAATCAATATACTAGGTTGTTTATCCACATGTGTTAATTTCATGATCAATGTGTCAAAAAGTGTGTTTGGAGTTAAAAGAGGAGCATTGCTACTGAGAAATGATGGGAGGCTGTCTCTAATTTTGAATCCAACAATTAATATCAATAAGAAATGAAATTCATGATCCAGGACTCCATTGTTTGTTAAATCGAATGAATTCATGTTATAGATGGTCCATGAGCATTTATTCCATAATGAATATAGTCATTAAGGATGAAGCAGAAGTTAATTTCAAGGTTATTGCATGAAAAATAGTAGTGGTAACAATAAGAGGAGCCTCATTTACATGAGGTGATTAGAATGCCTCGTGATTTAAGAATTAAACATGTTCACATTTTTGCGGAACGCAAACCATGATGAATGACACCTTTGATTGACGGACTAAAATAGATTTAGAGTTTTAATGGTCTTTATACTTGTTGGATTCAATCAATATACCAGGTTGTTTAGCCACATGTGGTAATTTCATGATCAAAGTGTCAAAATGTGTGTTTGGAGTCAAAAGGGGAGCATTGCTAATGAGAAATGATAGGAGGCTGTCCCTAATTTTGAATTCAACAATTAATATCAATAAGAAATGAAATTCATGATCCAGGACTTCATTGTTTGTTAAATCGAATGACTTCATGTTATAGATGGTCCATGGCATTTTTTGCATAATGAATATAGTCATTAAGGATGAAGCAAAATTTAATTTCAAAGTTATTGCATGAAAAATAGTCCTGGTAACAATAAGAGGAGCTTAATTTACATGAGGTGATTAGAATGTCTCGTGATTGAAGAATTAAACCAATTCACATTTTTACAGATTGCAAACCATGATGAATGACTCCTTTCATTGACGGATTTAAATAGATTTAAATTTTTAATGGTCTTTATACTTGTTTGATTCAAGCAATATACTAGGTTGTTTAGCCATATGTGTTAATTTCGTGATCAATGTGTCAAAAAGTGTGTTTGGAGTCAAAAGAGGAGCATTGCTAATGAGAAATGATGGGAGGCTGTCTCTAATTTTGAATTCAACAATTAATATCTATAAGAAATGAAATTCAAGATCCAGGACTCCATTGTTTGTTATATCGAATGAATTCATGCTATAGATGGTCCATGGGCTTTTTTTCCATAATGAATATAGTCATTAAGAATGAAGCAAAATTTTATTTCACGGTTATTGCATGAAAAATAGTCCTGGTAACAATAAGAGGAGCCTAATTTACATGAGGTGATTAGAATGTCTTGTTATTTAAGAATTAAACCTGTTCACATTTGTACAGAATGTAAACCATGATGAATGACTCCTTTGATTGACGGACTTAAATAGATTCAGAGTTTTAATGGTCTTTATACTTGTTGGATTCAATCAATATACTAGGTTGTTTATCCACATGTGTTAATTTCATGATCAATGTGTCAAAAAGTGTGTTTGGAGTTAAAAGAGGAGCATTGCTACTGAGAAATGATGGGAGGCTGTCTCTAATTTTGAATCCAACAATTAATATCAATAAGAAATGAAATTCATGATCCAGGACTCCATTGTTTGTTAAATCGAATGAATTCATGTTATAGATGGTCCATGAGCATTTATTCCATAATGAATATAGTCATTAAGGATGAAGCTGAAGTTAATTTCAAGGTTATTGCATGAAAAATAGTAGTGGTAACAATAAGAGGAGCCTCATTTACATGAGGTGATTAGAACGCCTCGTGATTTAAGAATTAAACATGTTCACATTTTTGCGGAACGCAAACCATGATGAATGACACCTTTGATTGACGGACTAAAATAGATTTAGAGTTTTAATGGTCTTTATACTTGTTGGATTCAATCAATATACCAGGTTGTTTAGCCACATGTGGTAATTTCATGATCAAAGTGTCAAAATGTGTGTTTGGAGTCAAAAGGGGAGCATTGCTAATGAGAAATGATAGGAGGCTGTCCCTAATTTTGAATTCAACAATTAATATCAATAAGAAATGAAATTCATGATCCAGGACTTCATTGTTTGTTAAATCGAATGAATTCATGTTATAGATGGTCCATGGCATTTTTTGCATAATGAATATAGTCATTAAGGATGAAGCAAAATTTAATTTCAAAGTTATTGCATGAAAAATAGTCCTGGTAACAATAAGAGGAGCTTAATTTACATGAGGTGATTAGAATGTCTCGTGATGGAAGAATTAAACCAATTCACATTTTTACAGATTGCAAACCATGATGAATGACTCCTTTCATTGACGGATTTAAATAGATTTAAATTTTTAATGGTCTTTATACTTGTTTGATTCAAGCAATATACTAGGTTGTTTAGCCATATGTGTTAATTTCGTGATCAATGTGTCAAAAAGTGTGTTTGGAGTCAAAAGAGGAGCATTGCTAATGAGAAATGATGGGAGGCTGTCTCTAATTTTGAATTCAACAATTAATATCAATAAGAAATGAAATTCAAGATCCAGGACTCCATTGTTTGTTATATCGAATGAATTCATGCTATAGATGGTCCATGGGCTTTTTTTCCATAATGAATATAGTCATTAAGAATGAAGCAAAATTTTATTTCACGGTTATTGCATGAAAAATAGTCCTAGTAACAATAAGAGGAGCCTAATTTACATGAGGTGATTAGAATGTCTTGTTATTTAAGAATTAAACCTGTTCACATTTGTACAGAATGTAAACCATGATGAATGACTCCTTTGATTGACGGACTTAAATAGATTCAGAGTTTTAATGGTCTTTATACTTGTTGGATTCAATCAATATACTAGGTTGTTTATCCACATGTGTTAATTTCATGATCAATGTGTCAAAAAGTGTGTTTGGAGTTAAAAGAGGAGCATTGCTAATGAGAAATGATGGGGGGCTGTCTCTAATTTTCAATCCAACAATTAATATCAATAAGAAATGAAATTCAAGATCCAGGACTCCATTGTTTGTTAAATCGAATGAATTCATGTTATAGATGGTCCATGGGCATTTTTTCCATTATAAATATAGTCATTAAGGATCAAGCAAAATTTTATTTCAAGTTTATTGCATGAAAAATAGTCCTGGTAACAATAAGAGGAGCCTAATTTACATGAGGTGATTAGAATGACTCGTGATTGAAGAATTAAACCAATTCACATTTTTACAGAATGCAAACCATGATGAATGACTCCTTTCATTGACGGATTTAAATAGATTTATATTTTTAATGGACTTTATACTTGTTTGATTCAATCAATATACTAGGTTTTCGAGCCACATGTGTCAATTTCATGAACAATGTGTGAAAAAGTGTGTGTAGAGTTAAAAGAGGAGCATTGCTAATGAGAAATGATGGGGGGCTATCTCTAATTTTGAATCCAACAATTAATATCAATAACAAATGAAATTCAAGATCCAGGACTCCATTGTTTGTTAAATCGAATGAATTCATGTTATAGATGGTCCATGGGCATTTTTTCCATTATAAATATAGTCATTAAGGATGAAGCAAAATTTTATTTCAAGGTTATTGCATGAAAAATAGTCCTGGTAACAATAAGAGGAGCCTAATTTACATGAGGTGATTAGAATGTCTCGTTATTTAAGAATTAAACCTGTTCACATTTGTACAGAATGTAAACCATGATGAATGACTCCTTTGATTGACGGACTAAAATAGATCTAGAGTTTTAATGGTCTTTCTACTTGTTGGATTCAATCAATATACTAGGTTGTTTAGCCACATGTGTTAATTTCATGATTAATGTGTCAAAAAGTGTTTTTGGAGTCAAAAAAGCGCATTGCTAATGAGAAACGATGGGAGGTTGTCTCTAATTATGAATTCAACAATTAATATCAATAAGAAATGAAATTCAAGATCTAGGACTCCATTGTCTGTTAAATCGAATGAATTCATGTTATAGATGGTCCTTGGGCATTTTTTGCGAAATGAATATAGTCATTAAGAAAGAAGCAAAATTTTATTTCAAGGTTATTGCATGAAAAATAGTCCTTGTAACAATAAGAGGAGCCTAATTTACATGAGGTGATTAGAATGTCTGGTGATTGAAGAATTAAACCAATTCACATTTTTACAGAATGCAAACCATGATGAATGACTCCTTTCATTGACGGATTTAAATAGATTTATATTTTTAATGGACTTTATACTTGTTTGATTCAAGCAATATACTAGGTTGTTTAGCCATATGTGTTAATTTCATGATCAATGTGTCAAAAAGTGTGTTTGGAGTCAAAAGAGGAGCATTGCTAATGAGAAATGATGGGAGGCTGTCTCTAATTTTGAATTCAACAATTAATATCAATAAGAAATGAAATTCAAGATGAATGACTTTATTGTTTGTTAAATCGAATGAATTCATTGTATAGATGGTCCATGGGCTTTTTTTCCATAATGAATATAGTCATTAAGGATGAAGCAGAAGTTAATTTCAAGGTTATTGCATGAAAAATAGTCTCGGTAACAATAAGAGGAGCCTCATTTACATGAGGTGATTAGAATGTCTCGTGATTTAAGAATTAATCCAATTCACATTTGTATAGAATGCAAACCATGATGAATGACTCCTTTCATTTACGGATTTAAATAGATTTATATTTTTAATGGTCTTTATACTTGTTTGATTCAATCAATATACTAGCTTGTTTAGCCACATGTGTTAATTTCATGATCAATGTGTCAAAAAGTGTGTTTGGAGTGAAAAAGGAGCATTGCTAATGAGAAATGGTGGGAGGTTGTCTACAATTTTCCATTCAACAATTAATATCAATAAGAAATGAAATTCAAGATCCAGGATTCCATTGTTTGTTAAATCGAATGAATTCATGTTATAGATGGTCCATGGGCATTTTTTCCATTATAAATATAGTCATTAAGGATGAAGCAAAATTTTATTTCAAGGTTATTGCATGAAAAATAGTCCTGGTAACAATAAGAGGAGCCTAATTTACATGAGGTGATTAGAATGTCTCGTTATTTAAGAATTAAACCTGTTCACATTTGTACAGAATGTAAACCATGATGAATGACTCCTTTGATTGACGAACTAAAATAGATTTAAGTTTTAATGGTCTTTCTACTTGTTGGATTCAATCAATATACTAGGTTGTTTAGCCACATGTGTTAATTTCATGATCAATGTGTCAAAAAGTGTGTTTGGAGTCAAAAAGGCGCATTGCTAATGAGAAATGATGGGAGGTTGTCTCTAATTATGAATTCAACAATTAATATCAATAAAAAATGAAATTCAAGATCTAGGACTCCATTGTATGTTAAATCGAATGAATTCATGTTATAGATGGTCCTTGGGCATTTTTTCCATAATGAATATAGTCATTAAGGATGAAGCAAAATTTTATTTCAAGGTTATTGCATGAAAAATAGTCCTTGTAACAATAAGAGAAGCCTAATTTACATGAGGTGATTAGAATGTCTGGTGATTGAAGAATTAAACCAATTCACATTTTTACAGAATGCAAACCATGATGAATGACTCCTTTCATTGACGGATTTAAATAGATTTATATTTTTAATGGACTTTATACTTGTTTGATTCAATCAATATACTAGGTTGTCGAGCCACATGTGTCAATTTCATGATCAATGTGTCAAAAACTGTGTTTGGAGTCAAAAGAGAAGCATTGCTAATGAGAAATGATCGGAGGCTCTCTCTAATTTTGAATTCAACAATTAATATCAATAAGAAATGAAATTCATAATCCAGGACTTTATTGTTTGTTAAATCAAATGAATTCATGTTATAAATGGTCCATGGGAATTTTCTCCATAATGAATATAGTCATTAAGGATGAAGCAGAAGTTAATTTCAAGGTTATTGCATGAAAAATAGTCCTGGTAACAATAAGAGGAGCCTCATTTACATGAGGTGATTAGAATATCTCGTGATTTAAGAAATAAACATGTTCACATTTCTACGGAATGCAAACCATGATGAATGACTCCTTTCATTGACAAACTAAAATAGATTTAGAGTTTTAATGGTCTTTATACTTGTTGGATTCAATCAATATACCAGGTTGTTTAGCCACAAGTGTTAATTTCATGATCAATGTGTCAAAAAATGTGTTTGGAGTCAAAAGAGGAGCATTCCTAATGAGAAATGATGGGAGGCTGTATCTAATTTTGAATTCAACAATTAATATCAATAAGAAATGAAATTCATGATCCAGGACTCCATTGTTTGTAAAATCGAATGAATTCATGTTATAGATGGTCCATGGGCATTTTTTCCATGATGAATATAGTCATTAAGGATGAAGGAAAGTTTAATTTCAAGGTTATTGCATGAAAAATAGTCATGGTAACAATAAGAGGAGCCTAATTTACATGAGGTGTGATTAGAATGTCTCGTGATTTAACAATTAAACCTGTTCACATTTGTACAGAATGCAAACCACGATGAATGACTCCTTTGATTGACGAACTAAAATAGATTTAGAGTTTTAATGGACTTTATACTTGTTTGATTCAATCAATATACTATGTTGTTTAGCCACATGTGTTAATTTCATGATCAATGTGTCAAAAAGTGTGTTTGGAGTCAAAAGAGGAGCATTGCTAATGAGAAATGATGAGAGGCTGTCTCTAATTTTGAATTCAACAATTAATATCAATAAGAAATGAAATTCATGATCCAGGACTCCATTGTTTGTTAAATCGAATAAATTCATGTTGGAGATGGTCCATGGGCATTTCTTCCATTATGAATATAGTCATTAAGGATAAAGCAAAATTTAATTTCAAGGTTATTGTATGAAAAATAGTCCTGGAAACAATAGGAGGATCCTAATTTACATGAGGTGATTAGAATGTCTCGTGATTTAAGAATTAATCCAATTCACATTTGTACATAATGCAAACCATGATGAATGACTCCTTTCATTGACGGATTTAAATAGATTTATATTTTTAATGGACTTTATACTTGTTTGATTCAATCAATATACTAGGTTGTCGAGCCACATGTGTCAATTTCATGATCAATGTGTCAAAAACTGTGTTTGGAGTCAAAAGAGAAGCATTGCTAATGAGAAATGATCAGAGGCTCTCTCTAATTTTGAATTCAACAATTAATATCAATAAGAAATGAAATTCATAATCCAGGACTTTATTGTTTGTTAAATCAAATGAATTCATGTTATAAATGGTCCATGGGAATTTTCTCCATAATGAATATAGTCATTAAGGATGAAGCAGAAGTTAATTTCAAGGTTATTGCATGAAAAATAGTCCTGGTAACAATAAGAGGAGCCTCATTTACATGAGGTGATTAGAATATCTCGTGATTTAAGAAATAAACATGTTCACATTTCTACGGAATGCAAACCATGATGAATGACTCCTTTCATTGTCAAACTAAAATAGATTTAGAGTTTTAATGGTCTTTATACTTGTTGGATTCAATCAATATACCAGGTTGTTTAGCCACATGTGTTAATTTCATGATCAATGTGTCAAAAAATGTGTTTGGAGTCAAAAGAGGAGCATTCCTAATGAGAAATGATGGGAGGCTGTATCTAATTTTGAATTCAACAATTAATATCAATAAGAAATGAAATTCATGATCCAGGACTCCATTGTTTGTAAAATCGAATGAATTCATGTTATAGATGGTCCATGGGCATTTTTTCCATGATGAATATAGTCATTAAGGATGAAGGAAAGTTTAATTTCAAGGTTATTGCTTGAAAAATAGTCATGGTAACAATAAGAGGAGCCTAATTTACATGAGGTGATTAGAATGTCTCGTGATTTAACAATTAAACCTGTTCACATTTGTACAGAATGCAAACCACGATGAATGACTCCTTTGATTGACGAACTAAAATAGATTTAGAGTTTTAATGGACTTTATACTTGTTTGATTCAATCAATATACTATGTTGTTTAGCCACATGTGTTAATTTCATGATCAATGTGTCAAAAAGTGTGTTTGGAGTCAAAAGAGGAGCATTGCTAATGAGAAATGATGAGAGGCTGTCTCTAATTTTGAATTCAACAATTAATATCAATAAGAAATGAAATTCATGATCCAGGACTCCATTGTTTGTTAAATCGAATAAATTCATGTTGGAGATGGTCCATGGGCATTTCTTCCATTATGAATATAGTCATTAAGGATAAAGCAAAATTTAATTTCAAGGTTATTGCATGAAAAATAGTCCTGGAAACAATAGGAGGATCCTAATTTACATGAGGTGATTAGAATGTCTCGTGATTTAAGAATTAATCCAATTCACATTTGTACATAATGCAAACCATGATGAATGACTCCTTTCATTGACAGATTTAAATAGATTTATATTTTTAATGGTCTTTATACTTGTTTGATTCAATCAATATACTAGGTTGTTTAGCCACATTTGTTAGTTTCATGATCAATGTGTCAAAAAGTGTCTTTGGAGTCAAAAAGGAGCATTTCCAATGAGAAATGATGGGAGGTTGTCTCTAAATATGAATTCAACAATTAATATCAATAAGAAATGAAATTCAAGATCCAAGACTCCATTGTCTGTTAAATCGAATGAATTCATGTTATAGATGGTCCATGGCATTTTTTGCATAATGAATATAGTCATTAAGGATGAAGCAAAATTTTATTTCACGGTTATTGCATGAAAAATAGTCCTGGTAACAATAAGAGGAGCCTAATTTACATGAGGTGATTAGAATGTCTCGTGATTGAAGAATTAAACCAATTCACATTTTTACAGATTGCAAACCATGATGAATGACTCCTTTCATTGACGGATTTAAATAGATTTAAATTTTTAATGGTCTTTATACTTGTTTGATTCAAGCAATATACTAGGTTGTTTAGCCATATGTGTTAATTTCATGATCAATGTGTCAAAAAGTGTGTTTGGAGTCAAAAGAGGATCATTGCTAATGAGAAATGATGGGAGGCTGTCTCTAATTTTGAATTCAACAATTAATATCAATAAGAAATGAAATTCAAGATGGACTTTATTGTTTGTTAAATCGAATGAATTCATGTTATAGATGGTCCATGGGCATTTATTCCATAATGAATATAGTCATTAAGGATGAAGCAAAATTTAATTTCAAGGTTATTGCATGAAAAGTAGTCCTGGAAACAATAAGAGGATCCTAATTTACATGAGGTGATTAGAATGTCTCATGATTTAAGAATTAATCCAATTCACATTTGTACAAAATGCAAACCATGATGAATGACTCCTTTGATTGCCGGACTAAAATAGATTTAGAGTTTTAATGGTCTTTATACTTGTTTGATTCAATCAATATACTATGTTGTTTAGCCACATCTGTTAATTTCATGATCAATGTGTCAAAAAGTGTGTTTGGATTGAAAAGAGGAGCATTGCTAATGAGAAATGTGGGAGGCTGTCTCTAATTTTGAATTCAACAATTAATATCAATAAGAAATGAAATTCAAGATCCAAGACTACATTATTTGTTAAATCGAAGGAATTCATGTTATAGATGGTCCATTGGCATTTTTTCGATAATGAATATAGTCATTAAGGATGAAGCAAAATTTAATTTCAAGGTTATTGCATGAAAAATAGTTCTGGAAACAATAAGAGGATCCTAATTTACATGAGATGATTAGAATGTCTCGTGATTTAAGAATTAATCCAATTCACATTTGTACATAATGCAAACCATGATTAATGACTCCTTTCATTGACGGATTTAAATTGATTTATATTTTTAATGGTCTTTATACTTGTTTGATTCAATCAATATACTAGGTTGTTTAGCCACATGTGTTAATTTCATGATCAATGTGTCAAAAAGTGTGTTTGGAGTCAACAAGGAGCATTGCTAATGAGAAATGATTGGAGGTTGTCTCTAATTATGAATTCAACAATTAATATCAATAAGAAATGAAATTCAAGATCTAGGACTCCATTGTCAGTTAAATCGAATGAATTCATGTTATAGATGGTCCTTGGGCATTTTTTCCATAATGAATATAGTCATTAAGGATGAAGCAAAATTTTATTTCAAGGTTATTGCATGAAAAATAGTCCTAGTAACAATAAGAGGAGCCTAATTTACATGAGGTGATTAGAATGTCTCGTGATTGAGGAATTAAACCAATTCACATTTTTACCGAAAGAAAACCATGATGAATGACTCCTTTCATTGACGGATTTCAATAGATTTATATTTTTAATGGACTTTATACTTGTTTGATTCAATCAATATATTAGGTTGTCGAACCACATGTGTCAATTTCATGATCAATGTGTCAAAAAGTGTGTTTGGAGTCAAAAGAGAAGCATTACTAATGAGAAATGATGGGAGGCTGTCTCTAATTTTGAATCGAACAATTAATATCAATAAGAAATGAAATTCATTATCCAAGACTTTATTGTTTGTTAAATCGAATGAATTCATGTTATAGATGGTCCATGGGCATTTTTTCCATAATGAATATAGTCATTAAGGATGAAGCAGAAGTTAATTTCAAGGTTATTGCATGAAAAATAGTCCTGGTAACAATAAGAGGAGCCTCGTTTACATGAGGTGATTAGAATGTCTCGTGATTTAAGAATTAAACATGTTCACATTTCTACGGAATGCAAACCATTATGAATGACTCCTTTGATTGACGGACTAAAATAGATTTAGAGTGTTAATGGTCTTTATACTTGTTTGATTCAATCAATATACCAGGTTGTTTTGCCACATGTGTTAATTTCATGATCAATGTGTCAAAATGTGTGTTTGGAATCAAAAGGGGAGCATTGCTAATGAGAAATGATGGGAGGCTGTCTAATTTTGAATTCAACAATTAATATCAATAAGAAATGAAATTTAGGATCCAGGACTTCATTGTTTGTTAAATCGAATGAATTCATGTTATAGATGGTCCTTGGGCAGTTTTTCCATAATGAATGTAGTCATTAAGGATGAAGCAAAATTTAATTTCAAGGTTATTGCATGAAAAATAGTCCTGGTAACAATAAGAGAAGCCTAATTTACATGAGGTGATTAGAATGTCTCGTGATTGAAGAATTAAACCAATTCACATTTTTACAGAATGCAAACCATGATGAATGACTCCTTTCATTGATGGATTTAAATAGATTTATATTTTTAATGGACTTTATACTTGTTTCATTCAATCAATATACTATGTTGTTGAGCCACATGTGTGAATCTCATGATCAATGTGTCAAAAAGTGTGTTTGGAGTCAAAAGAGGAGCATTGCTAATGAGAAATGATGGGAGGCTCTCTCTAATTTTGAATTCAACAATTAATATCAATAAGAAATGAAATTCAAGATGAAGGACTTTATTGTTTATTAAATTGAATGAATTCATGTTATAGATGGTCCATGGGCATTGTTTCCATAATGAATATAGTCATTAAGGATGAAGCAGAAGTTAATTTCAAGGTTATTACATGAAAAATAGTCTCAGCAACAATAAGAGGAGCCTCATTTACATGAGGTGATTAGAATGTCCCGTGATTTAAAAATTAAACATGTTCACATTTCTACGGAATGCAAACCATGATGAATGACTCCTTTGATTGACGGACCAAAATAGATTTATAGTTTTAATGGTCTTTATACTTGTTTGATTCAATCAATATACTCGGTTACTTAGCCACATGTGTTAATTTCATGATCAATGTATCAAAAAGTGTGTTTGGAGTCAAAAGAGGAGCATTGCTAATGAGAAATGATGAGAGGCTGTCTCTAATTTTGAATTCAACAATTCATATCAATAAGAACTGAAATTCATGATCCAGGACTCCATTGCTTCTTAAATCGAATGAATTCATGTTATAGATGGTCCATGGGCATTTTTTCCATAATGAGTATAGTCATTAAGGATGAAGCAAAATTTAATTTCAAGGTTATTGCATGAAAAATAGTCCTGGAAACAATAAGAGGATCCTAATTTACATGAGGTGATTAGAATGTCTCGTGATTTAAGATTTAATCCAATTCACATTTGTACATAATGCAAACCATGATGAATGACTCCTTTCATTGACGGAATTAAATAGATTTATATTTTTAATGGTCTTTATACTTGTTTGATTCAAACAATATGCTAGGTTGTTTAGCCACATGTGTTAATTTGATGATCAATGAGTCAAAAATTGTGTTTGGAGTCAAAAGAGGAGCATTGCTAATGAGAAATGATGGGAGGCTGTCTCTAATTTTGAATTCAACAATTAATATCAATAAGAAATGAAATTCATGATCCAGGACTCCATTGTTTGTTAAATCGAATGAATTCATGTTATAGATGGTCCATGGGCATTTTTTCCATAATGAATATAGTCATTAAGGATGAAGCAAAATTTAATTTCAAGGTTATTGCATGAAAAATAGTCCTGGAAACAATAAGAGGATCCTAATTTACATGAGGTGATTAGAATGTCTCATGATTTAAGAATTAAACATGTTCACATTTCTATGGAATACAAACCATGATGAATGACTCCTTTGATTGACGGACTAAAATAGATTTAGAGTTTTAATGGTCTTTATACTTGTTTGATTCAATCAATATTCCAGGTTGTTTTGCCACATGTGTTAATTACATGATCAAAGTGTCAAAATGTGTGTTTGGAATCAAAAGGGGAGCATTGCTAATGAGAAATGATGGGAGGCTGTCTCTAATTTTGAATTCAACAATTAATATCAATAAGAAATGAAATTCATGATCCAGGACTTCATTGTTTGTTAAATCGAATGAATTCATGTTATTGATGGTCCTTGGGCAGTTTTTCCATAATGAATGTAGTCATTAAGGATGAAGCAAAATTTAATTTCAAGGTTATTGCATGAAAAATAGTCCTGGTAACAATAAGAGGAGCCTAATTTACATGAGGTGATTAGAATGTCTCGTGATTGAAGAATTAAACCAATTCACATTTTTACAGAATGCAAACCATGATGAATGACTCCTTTCATTGATGGATTTAAATAGATTTATATTTTTAATGGACTTTATACTTGTTTCATTCAATCAATATACTATGTTGTCGAGCCACATGTGTGAATCTCATGATCAATGTGTCAAAAAGTGTGTTTGGAGTCAAAAGAGGAGCATTGCTAATGAGAAATGATGGGAGGCTCTCTCTAATTTTGAATTCAACAATTAATATCAATAAGAAATGAAATTCAAGATGAAGGAATTTACTGTTTGTTAAATCGAATGAATTCATGTTATAGATGGTCCCTGGGCATTTTTTCAATAATGAATATAGTCATTAAGGATGAAGCAAAATTTAATTTCAAGGTTATTGCATGAAAAATAGTCCTGGAAACAATAAGAGGATCCTAATTTACATGAGGTGATTAGAATGTCTCGTGATTTAAGAATTAAACATGTTCACATTTCTGCGGAATGCGAACCATGATGAATGACTCCTTTGATTGACGGACTAAAATAGTTTTGTAGTTTTAATGGTCTTTATACTTGTTTGATTCAATCAATATACCAAGTTGTTTTGCCACATGTGTTAATTACATGATCAATGTGTCAAAATGTGTGTTTGGAATTAAAAGGGGAGCATTGCCAATGAGAAATGATGGGAGGCTGTCTCTAATTTTGAATTCAACAATTAATATCAATAAGAAATGAAATTCATGATCCAGGACTTCATTGTTTGTTAAATCGAATGAATTCATGTTATTGATGGTCCATGGGCATTTTTTCCATAATGAAGGTAGTCATTAAGGATGAAGCAAAATTTAATTTCAAGGTTATTGCATGAAAAATAGTCCTGGTAACAATAAGAGGAGCCTAATTTACATGAGGTGATTAGAATGTCTCGTGATTGAAGAATAAAACCAATTCACATTTTTACAGAATGCAAACCATGATGAATGACTCCTTTCATTGATGGATTTAAATAGACTTATATTTTTAATGGACTTTATACTTGTTTCATTCAATCAATATACTAGGTTGTTGAGCCACATGTGTGAATTTCATGATCAATGTGTCAAAAAAGTGTGTTTGGAGTCAAAAGAGGAGCATTGCTAATGAGAAATGATGGGGAGGCTCTCTCTCTAAATTTTGAATTCAACAATTAATATAAATAAGAAATGAAATTCAAGATGAAGGACTTTATTGTTTGTTAAATTGAATGAATTCATGTTATAGATGGTCCCATGGGCATTGTTTCCATAATGAATATAGTCATTAAGGATGAAGCAGAAGTTAATTTCAAGGTTATTACATGAAAAATAGTCTCGGTAACAATAAGAGGAGCCTCATTTACATGAGGTGATTAGAATGTCCCGTGATTTAAGAATTAAACATGTTCACATTTCTACGGAATGCAAACCATGATGAATGACTCCTTTGCTTGACAGACCAAAATAGATTTATAGTTTTAATGGTCTTTATACTTGTTTGATTCAATCAATATACTCGGTTACTTAGCCACATGTGTTAATTTCATCATCAATGTATCAAAAAGTGTGTTTGGAGTCAAAAGAGGAGCATTGCTAATCAGAAATGATGAGAGGCTGTCTCTAATTTTGAATTCAACAATTAATATCAATAAGAACCGAAATTCATGATCCAGGACTCCATTGCTTGTTAAATCGAATGAATTCATGTTATAGATGGTCCATGGGCATTTTTTCCATAATGAATATAGTCATTAAGGATGAAGCAAAATTTAATTTCAAGGTTATTGCATGAAAAATAGTCCTAGAAACAATAAGAGGATCCTAATTTACATGAGGTGATTAGAATGTCCCGTGATTTAAGAATTAATCCAATTCACATTTGTACAGAATGCAAACCATGATCAATGACTCCTTTCATTGACGGAATTAAATAGATTTATATTTTTAATGGTCTTTATACTTGTTTGATTCAATCAATATACTAGGTTGATTAGCCACATGTGTTAATTTCATGATCAATGAGTCAAAAAGTGTGTTTGGAGTCAAAAGAGGAGCATTGCTAATGAGAAATGATGGGAGGCTGTCTCTAATTTTGAATTCAACAATTAATATCAATAACAAAATGAAATTCATGATCCAGGACTCCATTGTTTGTTAAATCGAATGAATTCATGTTATAGATGGTCCATGTGCATTTTTTCCATAATGAATATAGTCGTTAAGGATGAAGCAAAATTTAATTTCAAGGTTATTGCATGAAAAATAGTCCTGGAAACAATAAGAGGATCCTAATTTACATGAGTTGATTAGAATGTCTCATGATTTAAGAATTAAACATGTTCACATTTCTGCGGAATGCAAACCATGATGAATGACTCCTTTGATTGACGGACTAAAATAGATTTAGAGTTTTAATGGTCTTTATACTTGTTGGATTGAATCAATATACCAGGTTGTTTAGCCACCTGTGTTAATTTCATGATCAAAGTGTCAAAATGTGTGTTTGGAGTCAAAAGTGGAGCATTGCTAATGAGAAATGATGGGAGGCTGTCTCTAATTTTGAATTCAACAATTAATATCAATAAGAAATGAAATTCATGATCCAGGACTTCATTGTTTGTTAAATCGAATGAATTCATGTTATAGATGGTCCATGGGCATGTTTTCCATAATGAAGGTAGTCATTAAGGATGAAGCAAAATTTAATTTCAAGGTTATTGCATGAAAAATAGTCCTGGTAACAATAAGAGGAGCCTAATTTACATGAGGTGATTAGAATGTCTCGTGATTGAAGAATAAAACCAATTCACATTTTTACAGAATGCAAACCATGATGAATGACTCCTTTCATTGATGGATTTAAATAGACTTATATTTTTAATGGACTTTATACTTGTTTCATTCAATCAATATACTAGGTTGTTGAGCCACATGTGTGAATTTCATGATCAATGTGTCAAAAAGTGTGTTTGGAGTCAAAAGAGGAGCATTGCTAATGAGAAATGATGGGAGGCTCTCTCTAATTTTGAATTCAACAATTAATATAAATAAGAAATGAAATTCACGATGAAGGACTTTATTGTTTGTTAAATTGAATGAATTCATGTTATAGATGGTCCATGGGCATTGTTTCCATAATGAATATAGTCATTAAGGATGAAGCAGAAGTTAATTTCAAGGTTATTACATGAAAAATAGTCTCGGTAACAATAAGAGGAGCCTCATTTACATGAGGTGATTAGAATGTCCCGTGATTTAAGAATTAAACATGTTCACATTTCTACGGAATGCAAACCATGATGAATGACTCCTTTGCTTGACGGACCAAAATAGATTTATAGTTTTAATGGTCTTTATACTTGTTTGATTCAATCAATATACTCGGTTACTTAGCCACATGTGTTAATTTCATCATCAATGTATCAAAAAGTGTGTTTGGAGTCAAAAGAGGAGCATTGCTAATCAGAAATGATGAGAGGCTGTCTCTAATTTTGAATTCAACAATTAATATCAATAAGAACCGAAATTCATGATCCAGGACTCCATTGCTTGTTAAATCGAATGAATTCATGTTATAGATGGTCCATGGGCATTTTTTTCATAATGAATATAGTCATTAAGGATGAAGCAAAATTTAATTTCAAGGTTATTGCATGAAAAATAGTCCTAGAAACAATAAGAGGATCCTAATTTACATGAGGTGATTAGAATGTCCCGTGATTTAAGAATTAATCCAATTCACATTTGTACAGAATGCAAACCATGATCAATGACTCCTTTCATTGACGGAATTAAATAGATTTATATTTTTAATGGTCTTTATACTTGTTTGATTCAATCAACATACTAGGTTGATTAGCCACATGTGTTAATTTCATGATCAATGAGTCAAAAAGTGTGTTTGGAGTCAAAAGAGGAGCATTGCTAATGAGAAATGATGGGAGGCTGTCTCTAATTTTGAATTCAACAATTAATATCAATAACAAAATGAAATTCATGATCCAGGACTCCATTGTTTGTTAAATCGAATGAATTCATGTTATAGATGGTCCATGTGCATTTTTTCCATAATGAATATAGTCATTAAGGATGAAGCAAAATTTAATTTCAAGGTTATTGCATGAAAAATAGTCCTGGAAACAATAAGAGGATCCTAATTTACATGAGGTGATTAGAATGTCTCATGATTTAAGAATTAAACATGTTCACATTTCTGCGGAATGCAAACCATGATGAATGACTCCTTTGATTGACAGACTAAAATAGATTTAGAGTTTTAATGGTCTTTATACTTGTTGGATTGAATCAATATACCAGGTTGTTTAGCCACCTGTGTTAATTTCATGATCAAAGTGTCAAAATGTGTGTTTGGAGTCAAAAGTGGAGCATTGCTAATGAGAAATGATGGGAGGCTGTCTCTAATTTTGAATTCAACAATTAATATCAATAAGAAATGAAATTCATGATCCAAGACTTCATTGTTTGTTAAATCGAATGAATTCATGTTATAGATGGTCCATGGGCATTGTTTCCATAATGAAGGTAGTCATTAAGGATGAAGCAAAATTTAATTTCAAGGTTATTGCATGAAAAATAGTCCTGGTAACAATAAGAGGAGCCTAATTTACATGAGGTGATTAGAATGTCTCGTGATTGAGGAATTAAACCAATTCATATTTCTACAGAATGCAAACCATGATGAATGACTCCTTTCTTTGACAGATTTAAATAGATTTATATTTTTAAAGGTCTTTATACTTGTTTGATGCAATCAATATACTAGGTTGTCGAGCCACATGTGTCAATTTCATGATCAATGTGTGAAAAAGTGTGTTTGGAGTTAAAAGAGGAGCATTGCTAATGGGAAATGATGGGAGGCTGTCTTTAATTTTGAATTCAACAATTAATATCAATAAGAAATGAAATTCAAGATGAAGGACTTTATTGTTTGTTAAATCGAATGAATTCATTGTATAGATGGTCCATGGGCATTTTTTCCATAATGAATATAGTCATTAAGGATGAAGCAGAAGTTAATTTCAAGGTTATTGCATGAAAAATAGTCCTGGTAACAATAAGAGGAGCCTCATTTACATGAGGTGATTAGAATGTCTTGTGATTTAAGATTTAAACATGTTCACATTTCTACGGAATGCAAACCATGATGAATGACTCTTTTGATTGACGGACTAAAATAGATTTATAGTTTTAATGGTCTTTATACTTGTTGGATTCAATCAATATACTAGGTTGTTTAACCACATGTGTTAATTTCATGATCAATGTGTCAAAATGTGTGTTTGGAGTCAAAAGAGGAGCATTGCTAATGAGAAATGATGGGAGGCTGTCTCTAATTTTGAATTGAACAATTAATATCAATAAGAAATGAAATTCATGATGAAGGACTTTATTGTTTGTCAAATCGAATGAATTCTTTTTATTGATGGTCCATGGGCATTTTTTCCATAATGAATATAGTCATTAAGGATGAAGCAGAAGTTAATTTCACGGTTATTGCGTGGAAAATAGTCCTGGTAACAATAAGAGGAGCCTCATTTACATGAGGTGATTAGAATGTCTCGTGATTTAAGAAATAAACATGTTCACATTTCTACGAAATGCAAACCATGATGAATGACTCCATTGATTGACGAACTAAAATAGATTTAGAGTTTTAATGGTCTTTATACTTGTTGGATTCAATCAATATACTAGGTTGTTTAGCCACATGTGTTAATGATCAATGTGTCAAAAAGTGTGTTTGGAGTCAAAAAGGAGCATTGCTAATGAGAAATGGTGGGAGGTTGTCTCTAATTTTGAATTCAACATTTAATATCAATAAGAAATGAAACTCAAGATGAAGGGCTTTATTGTTTGTTAAATCGAATCAATTCATGTTATAGATGGTCCATGGGCATTTTTTCCATAATGAATATAGTGATTAAGGATGAAGCAAAGTTTAATTTCAAGGTTATTGCATGAAAAATAGTCATGGTAACAATAAGAGGAGCCTAATTTACATGAGGTGTTTAGAATGTCTCGTGATTTAACAATTAAACCTGTTCACATTTGTACAGAATGCAAACCACAACATATGACTCCTTTGATTGACGAAATAAAATAGATTTAGAGTTTTAATGGTCTTTATAGTTGTTTGATTCAATCAATATACTATGTTGTTTAGCCACATGTGTTAATTTCATGATCAATGTGTCAAAAAGTGTAGCATTGCTAATGAGAAATGATGAGAGGCTGTCTCTAATTTTGAATTCAACAATTAATATCAATAAGAAATGAAATTCATGATCTAGGACACCATTGTTTGTTAAATCGAATAAATTCATGTTGTAGATGGTCCATGGGCATTTCTTCCATTATGAATATAGTCATTAAGGATAAAGCAAAATTTAATTTCAAGGTTATTGCATGAAAAATAGTCCTGGAAACAATTAGAGGATCCTAATTTACATGAGGTGATTAGAATGTCTCGTGATTTAAGAATTTAACATGTTCACATTTGTACAGAATGCAAACCATGATGAATGACTCCTTTGATTGTCGGACTAAAATAGATTTAGAGTTTTAATGGTCTTTATACTTGTTTGATTCAATCAATATACTATGTTGTTTAGCCACATCTGTTAATTTCATGATCAATGTGTCAAAAAGTGTGTTTGGATTGAAAAGAGGAGCATTGCTAATGAGAAATATGGGAGGCTGTCTCTAATTTTGAATTCAACAATTAATATCAATAAGAAATGAAATTCAAGATCCAGGACAACATTGTTTGTTAAATCGAATGAATTCATGTTATAGATGGTCCATTGGCATTTTTTCCATAATGAATATAGTGATTAAGGATGAAGCAAAATTTAATTTCAAGGTTATTGCATGAAAAATATTTCTGGAAACAATAAGACGATCCTAATTTACATGAGGTGATTAGAATGTCTCGTGATTTAAGAATTAATCCAATTCACATTTGTACAGAATGCAAACCATGATTAGTGACTCCTTTCATTGACGGATTTAAATAGATTTATATTTTTAATGATCTTTATACTTGTTTGATTCAATCAATATACTAGGTTGTTTAGCCACATGTGTTAATTTCATGATCAATGTGTCAAAAAGTGTGTTTGGAGTCAAAAAGGAGCATTGCTAATGAGAAATGATGGGAGGTTGTCTCTAATTATGAATTCAACAATTAATATCAATAAGAAATGAAATTCAAGATCTAGGACTCCATTGTCAGTTAAATCGAATGAATTCATGTTATAGATGGTCCTTGGGCATTTTTTCCATAATAAATATAGTCATTAAGGATGAAGCAAAATTTTATTTCAAGGTTATTGCATAAAAAATAGTCCTGGAAACAATAAGAGGATCCTAATTTACATGAGGTGATTAGAATGTCTCGTGATTTAAGAATTAATCGAATTCACATTTGTACAGAATGCAAACCATGATGAATGACTCCTTTCATTGACGGATTTAAATAGATTTATATTTTTAATGGTCTTTATACTTGTTTGATTCAACCAATATACTAGGTTGTTTAGCCACATGTGTTAATGATCAATGTGTCAAAAAGTGTGTTTGGAGTCAAAAAGGAGCATTGCTAATGAGAAATGGTGGGAGGTTGTCTCTAATTTTGAATTCAACATTTAATATCAATAAGAAATGAAACTCAAGATGAAGGGCTTTATTGTTTGTTAAATCGAATGAATTCATGTTATAGATGGTCCATGGGCATTTTTTCCATAATGAATATAGTCATTAAGGATGAAGCAGAAGTTAATTTCACGGTTATTGCGTGGAAAATAGTCCTGGTAACAATAAGAGGAGCCTCATTTACATGAGGTGATTAGAATGTCTCGTGATTTAAGAAATAAACATGTTCACATTTCTACGGAATGCAAACCATGATGAATGACTCCATTGATTGGCGAACTAAAATAGATTTAGAGTTTTAATGGTCTTTATACTTGTTGGATTCAATCAATATACCAGGTTGTTTAGCCACATGTGTTAATGATCAATGTGTCAAAAAGTGTGTTTGGAGTCAAAAAGGAGCATTGCTAATGAGAAATGGTGGGAGGTTGTCTCTAATTTTGAATTCAACATTTAATATCAATAAGAAATGAAACTCAAGATGAAGGGCTTTATTGTTTGTTAAATCGAATCAATTCATGTTATAGATGGTCCATGGGCATTTTTTCCATAATGAATATAGTGATTAAGGATGAAGCAAAGTTTAATTTCAAGGTTATTGCATGAAAAATAGTCATGGTAACAATAAGAGGAGCCTAATTTACATGAGGTGTTTAGAATGTCTCGTGATTTAACAATTAAACCTGTTCACATTTGTACAGAATGCAAACCACGACATATGACTCCTTTGATTGACGAACTAAAATAGATTTAGAGTTTTAATGGTCTTTATAGTTGTTTGATTCAATCAATATACTATGTTGTTTAGCCACATGTGTTAATTTCATGATCAATGTGTCAAAAAGTGTAGCATTGCTAATGAGAAATGATGAGAGGCTGTCTCTAATTTTGAATTCAACAATTAATATCAATAAGAAATGAAATTCATGATCTAGGACACCATTGTTTGTTAAATCGAATAAATTCATGTTGTAGATGGTCCATGGGCATTTCTTCCATTATGAATATAGTCATTAAGGATAAAGCAAAATTTAGTTTCAAGGTTATTGCATGAAAAATAGTCCTGGAAACAATTAGAGGATCCTAATTTACATGAGGTGATTTAAGAATTTAACATGTTCACATTTGTACAGAATGCAAACCATGATGAATGACTCCTTTGATTGCCGGACTAAAATAGATTTAGAGTTTTAATGGTCTTTATACTTGTTTGATTCAATCAATATACTATGTTATTTAGCCACATCTGTTAATTTCATGATCAATGTGTCAAAAAGTGTGTTTGGATTGAAAAGAGGAGCATTGCTAATGAGAAATATGGGAGGCTGTCTCTAATTTTGAATTCAACAATTAATATCAATAAGAAATGAAATTCAAGATCCAGGACTACATTGTTTGTTAAATCGAATGAATTCATGTTATAGATGGTCCATTGGCATTTTTTCCATAATGAATATAGTGATTAAGGATGAAGCAAAATTTAATTTCAAGGTTATTGCATGAAAAATATTTCTGGAAACAATAAGATGATCCTAATTTACATGAGGTGATTAGAATGTCTCGTGATTTAAGAATTAATCCAATTCACATTTGTACAGAATGCAAACCATGATTAGTGACTCCTTTCATTGACGGATTTAAATAGATTTATATTTTTAATGATCTTTATACTTGTTTGATTCAATCAATATACTAGGTTGTTTAGCCACATGTGTTAATTTCATGATCAATGTGTCAAAAAGTGTGTTTGGAGTCAAAAAGGAGCATTGCTAATGAGAAATGATGGGATGTTGTCTCTAATTATGAATTCAACAATTAATATCAATAAGAAATGAAATTCAAGATCTAGGACTCCATTGTCAGTTAAATCGAATGAATTCATGTTATAGATGGTCCTTGGGCATTTTTTCCATAATAAATATAGTCATTAAGGATGAAGCAAAATTATATTTCAAGGTTATTGCATAAAAAATAGTCCTGGAAACAATAAGAGGATCCTAATTTACATGAGGTGATTAGAATGTCTCGTGATTGAAGAATTAAACCAATTCACATTTTTACAGAAAGAAAACCATGATGAATGACTCCTTTGATTGACGGACTAAAATAGATTTAGAGTGTTAATGGTCTTTATACTTGTTGAATTCAATGAACATACCAGGTTGTTTAGCCACATGTGTTAATTTCATGATCAATGTGTCAAAATGTGTGTTTGGAGTGAAAAGGGGAGCATTGCTAATGAGAAATGATGGGAGGCTGTCTCTAATTTTGAATTCAACAATTAATATCAATAAGAAATGAAATTCATGATCCAGGACTTTATTGTTTGTTAAATGGAATGAATTCATGTTATAGATGGTCCATGGGCATTGTTTCCATAATGAATATAGTCATTAAGGATGAAGCAAAAGTTAATTTCAAGGTTATTGCATGAAAAATAGTCTCGGTAACAATAAGAGGAGCCTCATTTACATGAGGTGATTAGAATGTCCCGTGATTTAGGAATTAAACATGTTCACATTTCTACGGAATGCAAACCATGATTAATGACTCCTTTGATCGACGGACCAAAATAGATTTATAGTTTTAATGGTCTTTATACTTGTTGGATTCAATCAATATACTAGGTTAGTTAGCCACATGTGTTAATTTCATGATCAATGTATCAAAAAGTGTGTTTGGAGTCAAAAGAGGAGCATTGCTAATGAGAAATGATGAGAGGCTGTCTCTAATTTTGAATTCAACAATTAATATCAATAAGAACTGAAATTCATGATCCAGGACTCCATTGCTTGTTAAATCGAATGAATTCATGTTATAGATGGTCCATGGGCATTTTTTCCATAATGAATATAGTCATTAAGGATGAAGCAAAATTTAATTTCAAGGTTATTGCATGAAAAATAGTCCTGGAAACAATAAGAGTATCCTAATTTACGTCAGGTGATTAGAATGTCTCGTGATTTAAGAATTAATCCAATTCACATTTGTACAGAATCCAAACCATGATGAATGACTCCTTTCATTGACGGATTTAAATAGATTTATATTTTTAATGGTCTTTATACTCGTTTGATTCAATCAATATACTAGGTTGTTTCGCCACATGTGTTAATTTCATGATCAATGTGTCAAAAAGTGTTTTTGGAGTCAAAAGAGGAGCATTGCGAATGAGAAATGATGGGACGCTGTCTCTAATTTTGAATTCAACAATTAAAATCATTGAGGAATGAAATTCATGATCTAGGACTCCATTGTTTGTTAAATCGAATGAATTCATGTTATAGATGGTCCATGGGCATTTTTTCCATAATGAATATAGTCATTAAGGATGAAGCAGAAGTTAATTTCAAGGTTATTGCATGAAAAATTGTCCTGGTAACAATAACAGGATCCTAATTTATATGAGGTGATTAGAATGTCTCGTGATTTAAGGATTAATCCAATTCACATTTGTACAGAATGCAAACCATGATGAATGACTCCTTTCATTGACGGATTTAAATAGATTTATATTTTTAATGGTCTTTATACTTGTTTGATTCAGTCAATATACTAGATTGTTTAGCTACATGTTCTAATTTCATGATCAATGTGTTAAAAAGTGTGTTTGAAGTCAAAACAATAGCATTGCTAATGAGAAATGATGGGAGGCTGTCTATAATTTTTGAATTCAACAATTAATATAAATAAGAAATGAAATTCAAGATCCAGGACTCCATTGTTTGTTAAATCGAATGAATTCATGTTATAGATGGTCCATGGGCATTTTTTCCATTATGAATATAGTCATTAAGGATGAAGCAAAATTTTATTTCAAGGTTATTGCATGAAAAATAGTCCTGGTAACAATAAGAGGAGCCTAATTTACATGAGGTGATTAGAATGTCTCGTGACTAAAGAATTAAACCTGTTCACATTTGTATAGAATTCAAACCATGATGAATGACTCTTTCGATTGACGGACTAAAATAGATTTAGAGTTTTAATGGTATGTATACTTGCTTGATTCAATTAATATACTAGGTTGTTTAGCCTCATGTGTTAATTTCATGATCAATGTGTCAAAAACTGTGTTTGGAATCAAAAGACGAGCATTGCTAATGAGAAATGATGGGAGGCTGTCTATAATTTTGAATTCAACAATTAATATCAATAAGAAATGAAATTCAAGATCCAGGACTCCATTCTTTGTTAAATAGAATGAATTCATGTTATAGATATTCCATGGGCATTTTTTCCATAATGAATATAGTCATTAAGGATGAAGCAATGTTTAATTTCAAGGTTATTGCATGAAAAATAGTCCTGGTAACAATAAGAGGAGCCTCATTTACATGAGGTGATTAGAATGTCTGATGATTTAAGAATTAAACATGTTCACATTTCTACGGAATGCAAACCATGATGAATGACTCCTTTGATTGACGGACTAAAATAGATTTAGAGTTTTAATGGTCTTTATACTTGTTGGATTCAATCAATATACTAGGTTGTTTATCCACATGTGTTAATTTCATGATCAATGTGTCAAAAAGTGTGTTTGGAGTCAAAAAAGGAGCATGGCTAATGAGAAATGATGAGAGGCTGTCTCTAATTTTGAATTCGACAATTAATATCAATAAGAAATGAAATTCATGATCCAGGACTCCATTGTTTGGTAAATCGAATGAATTCATGTTATTGATGGTCCATGGGCATTTTTTCCATAATGAATATAGTCATTAAGGATGAAGCAAAATTTAATTTCAAGGTTATTGCATGTAAAATAGTCCTGGAAACAATAAGAGGATCCTAATTTACATGAGGTGATTAGAATGTCTCGTGATTTAAGAATTAATCCAATTCACATTTGTACAAAATGCAAACCATGATGAATGACTCCTTTCATTGACGGATTTAAATAGATTTATATTTTTAATGGTCCTTATACTTGTTTGATTCAATCAATATACTAGGTTGTCGAGCCATGTGTCAATTTCATGATCAATGTGTCAAAAAGTGTGTTTGGAGTCAAAAGAGGAGCATTGCTAATGAGAAATGATGGGTGGCTGTCTCTAATTTCGAATTCAACAATTAATATCAATAAGAAATGAAATTCAAGATGAAGGACTTTATTGTTTGTTAAATCAAATGAATTCATGTTATAGCTGGTCCATGGGCATTTTTTCCATAATGAATATAGTCATTAAGGATGAAGCAAAATTTAATTTCAAGGTTATTGCATGAAAAATAGTCCTGGAAACAATAAGAGGATCCTAATTTACATGAGGTGATTGGAATGTCTCGTGATTTAAGAATTAATCCAATTCACATTTGTACAGAATGCAAACCATGATGAATGACTCCTTTCATTGACGGATTTAAATAGATTTATTTTTTTAATGGTCTTTATACTTGTTTGATTCAACCAATATACTGGGTTGTTTAGCCACATGTGTTAATCTCATGATCAATGTGTCAAAAAGTGTGTTTGGAGTCAAAAAGGAGCATTGCTAATGAGAAATGGCGGGAGGTTGTCTCTAATTTTGAATTCAACTATTAATATCAATAAGAAATGAAATTCAAGATCCAGGACTCCATTCTTTGTTAAATAGAATGAATTCATGTTATAGATGGTCCATGGGCATTTGTTCCATAATGAATATAGTCATTAAGGATGAAGCAAAATTTAATTTCAAGGTTATTGGATGAAAAATAGTCCTGGAAACAATAAGAGGATCCTAATTTACATGAGGTGATTAGAATGTCTCGTGATTTAAGAATTAATCCAATTCACATTTGTACAGAATGCAAACCATGATGAATGACTCCTTTCATTTAAGGATTTAAATAGATTTATATTTTTAATGGTCTCTATACTTGTTTGATTCAATCAATATACTAGGTTGTTTAGCCACATGTGTTAATTTCATGATCAATGTGTCAAAAAGTGTGTTTGGAGTCAAAAGAGGAGCATTGCTAATGAGAAATGATGGGAGGCTTTCTATAATTTTGAATTCAACAATTAAGATCAATAAGAAATGAAATTCATGATCTAGGATTCGATTGTTTGTTAATTTGAATGAATTCATGTTATAGATGGTCAATGGGCATTTTTTCCATAATGAATATAGTCATTAAGGATGAAGCAAAATTTTATTTCAAGGTTATTGCATGAAAAATAGTCCTGGAAACAATAAGAGGATCCTAATTTACATGAGGTGATTAGAATGTCTAAATTTAAGAATTAATCCAATTCACATTTGTACAGAATGCAAACCATGATGAATGACTCCTTTCATTTAAGGATTTAAATAGATTTATATTTTTAATGGTCTCTATACTTGTTTGATTCAATCAATATACTGGGTTGTTTAGCCACATGTGTTAATTTCATGATCAATGTGTCAAAAATTGTGTTTGGAGTAAAAAAGGAGCATTGCTAATGAGAAATGATGGGAGGTTGTCTCTAATTATGAATTCAACAATTAATATCAATAAGAAATGAAATTCGAGATCTAGGACTCCATTGTCTGTTAAATCGAATGAATTCATGTTATAGATGGTCCTTGGGCATTTTTTCCATAAGGAATATAGTCATTAAGGATGAAGCAGAAGTTAATTTCAAGGTTATTGCATGAAAAATAGTCTCGGTAAGAATAAGAGGAGCCTCATTTACATGAGGTGATTAGAATGTCTCGTGATTTAAGAATTAAACATGTTCCCATTTCTACGGAATGCAAACCATGATGAATGACTCCTTTAATTTCATGATCAATGTGTCAAAAAGTGTGTTTGGAGTCAAAAGAGGAGCATTGCCAATGAGAAATGGTGGGAGGTTGTCTCTAATTTTGAATTCAACAATTAATATCAATAAGAAATGAAATTCATGATCCAGGACTCCATTGTTTGTTAAATCGAATGAATTCATGTTATAGATGTTCCATGGGCAATTTTTTCCATAATCAATATAGTCATTAAGGATGAAGCAAAATTTAATTTCAAGGTTATGGCATGAAAAATTGTCCTGGTAACAATAAGAGGAGCCTAATTTACATGAGGTGATTAGAATGTCTCGTGATTGAAGAATTAAACCAATTCACATTTTTACAGAATGCAAACCATGATGAATGACTCCTTTCATTAACCGATTTAAATAGATTTATATTTTTAATGGTCTTTATACTTGTTTGATTCAATCAATATACTAGGTTGTTTAGCCACATGTGTTAATTTCATGATCAATGTGTCAAAAAGTGTGTTTGGAGTCAAAAGAGGAGTATTGCTAATGAGAAATGATGGGAGGTGTTCTCTAATTTTGAATGACACAATTAATATCAATAAGAAATGAAATTCATGATCCAGGACTCCGTTGTTTGTTAAATCGAATGAATTCATGTTATAGATGGTCCATAGGCATTTTTTCCATAATGAATATAGTGATTAAGGATGAAGCAAAATTTAATTTCAAGGTTATGGCATGAAAAATAGTCCTGGAAACAATAAGAGGATCCTAATTTACATGAGGTGATTAGAATGTCTCGTGATTTAAGAATTAATCCAATTCACATTTATACAGAATGCAAACCATGATGAATGACTCCTTTCATTTACGGATTTAAATAGATTTATATTTTTAATGGTTTCTATACTTGTTTGATTCAATCAATATACTAGGTTGTTTAGCCACATGTGTCAATTTCATGATCAATGTGTCAAAAAGTGTGTTTGGAGTAAAAAAGGAGCATTGCTAATGAGAAATGATGGGAGGTTGTCTCTAATTATGAATTCAACAATTAATTTCAATAAGAAATGAAATTCAAGATCTAGGACTCCATTGTCTGTTAAATCGATGGTCCTTGGGCATTTTTTCCATAATGAATATAGTCATTAAGGATGAAGCAAAATTTTATTTCAAGGTTATTGCATGAAAAATTCTCCTGGTAACAATAAGAGGAGCCTAATTTACATGAGGTGATTAGAATGTCTCGTGATTCAAGAATTAAACCAATTCACATTTTACAGAATGCAAACCATGATGAATGACTCCTTTCATTGACGGATTTCAATAGATTTATATTTTTAATGGACTTTATACTTGTTTGATTCAATCAATATACTATGTTGTCGAGCGACATGTGTCAATTTCATTATCAATGTGGCAAAAAGTGTGTTTGGGGTCAAAAGAGGAGCATTGCTAATGAGAAATGATGGGAGGCTCTCTCTAATTGTGAATTCAACAATTAATATCAATAAGAAATGAAATTCAAGATGAAGGACTTTATTGTTTGTTAAATCGAATTAATTCATGTTATAGATGGTCCATTGGCATTTTTTCCATAAATCGAATTAATTCAAGGTTATTGCATGAAAAATAGTCTCGGTAACAATATGAGGAGTCTCATTTACATGAGGTGATTAGAATGTCTCGTCATTGAATAATTAAACCAATTCACATTTGTACAGAATGCAAACCATGATGAATGACTCCTTTCATTGACGGATTTAAATAGATTTATATTTTTAATGGTCTTTATACTTGTTTGATTCAATCAATATACTAGGTTGTTTAGCCATATGTGTTAATTTCATGATCAATGTGTCAAAAAGTGTGTTTGAAGTCAAAAAGGAGCATTGCTAATGAGAAATAGTGTGAGGTTGTCTCTAATTTTGAATTCAACAATTAATATCAATAAGAAATGAAATTCAAGATCCAGGACTCCATTGTTTGTTAAATCGAATGAATTCATGTTATAGATGGTCCATGGGCATTTTTTCCATTATGAATATAGTCATTAAGGATGAAGCAAAATTTTATTTCAAGGTTATTGCATGAAAAATAGTCATGGTAACAATAAGAGGAGCCTAATTTAAATGAGGTGATTAGAATGTCTTGTGATTTAAGAATTAATCCAATTCACATTTTTATAGAATGCAAACCAGGATGAATGACTCCTTTCATTGACGGATTTAAATAGATTTATATTTTTAATAGTCTTTATACTTGTTTGATTCAATCAATATACTAGGTTGTTTAGCCACATGTGTTAATTTCATGATCAATGTGTCAAAAAGTGTTTTTGAAGTCAAAAGAGCAGCATTGCTAATGGGAAATGATGGGAGGCTGTCTCTAATTTTGAATTCAACAATTAATATCAATAAGACATGAACTTCATGATCCACGACACCATTGTTTGTTAAATCGAATGAATTCATGTTATAGATGGTCCATGGGCATTTTTTCCGTAATGAATATAGTCATTAAAGATGAAGCAAAATTTAATTTCAAGGTTATTGCATGAAAAATAGTCCTGCAAACATTAAGAGGATCCTAATTTACATGAGGTGATTAGAATGTCTCGTGATTTAAGAATTAATCCAATGCACATTTGCACAGAATGCAAACCATGATGAATGACTCCTTTCGTTGACGGATTTAAAAAGATTTATATTTTTAATGGTCTTTATACTTGTTTGATTCAATCAATATACTAGGTTGTTTAGCCACATGTGTTAATTTCATGATCAATGTGTCAAAAAGTGTTTTTGGTGTCAAAAGAGGAGCATTGCTAATGGGAAATGATGGGAGGCTGTCTCCAATTTTGAATTCAACAATTAATATCACTAAGACATGAAATTCATGATCCAGGACACCATTGTTTGTTAAATCGAATGAATTCATGTTATAGATGGTCCATGGGCATTTTTTCCATAATGAATATAGTCATTAAGGATGAAGCAAAATTTAATTTCAAGGTTATTGCATGAAAAATAGTCCTGGAAACAATAAGAGGATCCTAATTTACATGAGGTGATTAGAATGTCTCGTGATTTAAGAATTAATCCAATTCAAATTTGTACAGAATGCAAACCATGATGAATGACTCCTTTCATTGACGGATTTAAAAAGATTTATATTTTTAATGGTCTTTATACTTGTTTGATTCAATCAATATACTAGGTTGTTTAGCCACATGTGTTAATTTCATGATCAATGTGTCAAAAAGTGTGTTTGGAGTCAAAAAGGAGCATTGCTAATGAGAAATGCTGGGAGGTTGTCTCTAATTTTGAATTCAACAATTAATATCAATAGGAAATGAAATTCAAGATCCAGGACTCCATTCTTTGTTAAATAGAATGAATTCATGTTATAGATGGTCCATGGGCATTTTTTCCATAATGAATATAGTCATTAAGGATGAAGCAAAATTTAATTTCAAGGTTATTGCATGAAAAATAGTCCTGGAAACAATAAGAGGATCCTAATTTACATGAGGTGATTAGAATGTCTCGTGATTTAAGAATTAATCCAATTCACATTTGTACAGAATACAAACCAAGATGAATGACTCCTTTCATTGACGGATTTAAATAGATTTATGTTTTTAATGGTCTTTATACTTGTTTGATTCAATCAATATACTAGGTTGTTTAGCCACATGTGTTAATTTCATCATCAATGTGTCAAAAAGTGTGTTTGGAGTCAAAAAGGAGCATTGCTAATGAGAAATGGTGGAAGGTTGTCTCTAATTTTAAATTCAACAATTAATATCAATAAGAAATGAAATTCAAGATCCAGGACTCCATTGTTTGTTAAATCGAATGAATTCATGTTATAGATGGTCCATGGGCATTTTTTCCATAATGAATATAGTCATTCAGGATGAAGCAAAATTTTATTTCAAGGTTGTTGCATGAAAAATAGTCCTGGTAACAATAAGAGGAGCCTAATTTACATGAGGTTATTAGAATGTCTCGTGATTTAAGAATAAAACCTGTTCACATTTGTACAGAATTCACACCATGATGAATGACTCCATCGATTGACGGACTAAAATAGATTTAGAGTTTTAATGGTCTTTATACTTGCTTGATTCAATGAATATACTAGGTTGTTTAGCCACATGTGTTAATTTCATGATCAATGTGTCAAAAAGTGTGTTTGAAGTCAAAACAAGAGCATCGCTAATGAGAAATCATGGGAGGCTGTCTATAATTTTGAATTCAACAATTAATAGCAATAAGAAATGAAATTCAAGATCCAGGACACCATTCTTTGTTAAATAGAATGAATTCATGTTATAGATGGTCCATGGCATTTATTCCATAATGAACATAGTCATTAAGGATGAAGCAAAGTTTAATTTCAAGGTTATTGCATGAAAAATAGTCCTGGTAACAATAAGAGGAGCCTAATTTGCATGAGGTGATTAGAATGTCTCGTGATTTAACAATTAAACCTGTTCACATTTGTACGAAATGCAAAGCATGATGAATGACACCTATGATTGACGGACTAAAATAGATTTAGAATTTTAATGGACTTTATACTTGTTTGATTCAATCAATATACTATGTTGTTTAGCCACATGTGTTAATTTCATGATCAATGTGTCAAAAAGTGTGTTTGAAGTCAAAACAAGAGCATTGCTAATGAGAAATCATGGGAGGCTGTCTATAATTTTGAATTCAACAATTAATATCAATAAGAAATGAAATTCAAGATCCAGGACTCCATTCTTTGTTAAATAGAATGAATTCATGTTATAGATGGTCCATGGGCATTTTTTCCATAATGAATATAGTCATTAAGGAAGAAGCAAAATTTAATTTCAAGGTTATTGCATGAAAAATAGTCCTGTAAACAATAAGAGGACCCTAATTTACATGAGGTGATTAGAATGTCTCGTGATTTAAGAATTAATCCAATTCACATTTGTACAGAATGCAAACCATGATGAATGACTCCTTTCATTGACGGATTTAAATAGATTTATATTTTTAATGGTCTTTATACTTGTTTGATTCAATCAATATACTGGGTTGTTTAGCCACATGTGTTAATTTCATGATCAATGTGTCAAAAAGTGTGTTTGGAGTCAAAAAGGAGCATTGCTAATGAGAAATGGTGGGAGGTTGTCTCTAATTTTGAATTCAACAATTAATATCAATAAGAAATGAAATTCAAGATCCAGGACTCCATTCTTTGTTAAATAGAATGAATTCATGTTATAGATGGTCCATGGGCATTTTTTCCATAATGAATATAGTCATTAAGGAAGAAGCAAAATTTAATTTCAAGGTTATTGCATGAAAAATAGTCCTGTAAACAATAAGAGGACCCTAATTTACATGAGGTGATTAGAATGTCTCGTGATTTAAGAATTAATCCAATTCACATTTGTACAGAATGCAAACCATGATGAATGACTCCTTTCATTGACGGATTTAAATAGATTTATATTTTTAATGGTCTTTATACTTGTTTGATACAATCAATATACTGGGTTGTTTAGCCACATGTGTTAATTTCATGATCAATGTGTCAAAAAGTGTGTTTGGAGTCAAAAAGGAGCATTGCTAATGAGAAATGGTGGGAGGTTGTCTCTAATTTTGAATTCAATAATTAATATCAATAAGAAATGAAATTCAAGATGAAGGACATTATTGTTTGTTAAATCGAATGAATTCATGTTATGGATGGTCCATGGGCATTTTTTCCATAATGAATATAGTCATTAAGGATGAAGCAAAATTATATTTCAAGGTTATTGCATAAAAAATAGTCCTGGAAACAATAAGAGGATCCTAATTTACATGAGGTGATTAGAATGTCTCGTGATTGAAGAATTAAACCAATTCACATTTTTACAGAAAGAAAACCATGATGAATGACTCCTTTGATTGACGGATTTAAAATAGATTTAGAGTGTTAATGGTCTTTATACTTGTTGAATTCAATGAACATATACTAGGTTGTTTAGCCACATGTGTTAAATTTCATGATCAATGTGTCAAAATGTGTGTTTGGAGTGAAAAGGGGAGCATTGCTAATGAGAAATGATGGGAGGCTTGTCTCTAATTTTGAATTCAACAATTAATATCAATAAGAAATGAAATTCAAGATCCAGGACTTTATTGTTTGTTAAAATGGAATGAATTCATGTTATAGATGGTCCATGGGCATTTTTTCCATAATGAATATAGTCATTAAGGATGAAGCAAAAGTTAATTTCAAGGTTATTGCATGAAAAATAGTCTCGGTAAACAATAAGAGGAGCCTCATTTACATGAGGTGATTAGAATGTTCCCGTGATTTAGGAATTAAATCCAATTCACATTTCTACAGAATGCAAACCATGATTAATGACTCCTTTGATCGACGGACCAAAATAGATTTATATTTTTAATGGTCTTTATACTTGTTGGATTCAATCAATATACTAGGTTAGTTTAGCCACATGTGTTAATTTCATGATCAATGTATCAAAAAGTGTGTTTGGAGTCAAAAGAGGAGCATTGCTAATGAGAAATGATGAGCAGGCTGTCTCTAATTTTGAATTCAACAATTAATATCAATAAGAACTGAAATTCATGATCCAGGACTCCATTGCTTGTTAAATCGAATGAATTCATGTTATAGATGGTCCATGGGCATTTTTTTCCATAATGAATATAGTCATTAAGGATGAAGCAAAATTTAATTTCAAGGTTATTGCATGAAAAATAGTCCTGGAAACAATAAGAGTATCCTAATTTACACGTCAGGTGATTAGAATGTCTCGTGATTTAAGAATTAATCCAATTCACATTTGTACAAGAATTGAAAACCATGATGAATGACTCCTTTCATTGACGGATTTAAATAGATTTATATTTTTAATGGTCTTTATACTTGTTTGATTCAATCAATATACTAGGTTGTTTAGCCACATGTGTTAATTTCATGATCAATGTGTCAAAAAAGTGTTTTTGGAGTCAAAAGAGGAGCATTGCTAATGAGAAATGATGGGAGGCTGTCTCTAATTTTGAATTCAACAATTAATATCATGAAGAAATGAAATTCATGATCCAGGACTCCATTGTTTGTTAAATCGAATGAATTCATGTTATAGATGGTCCATGGGCATTTTTTCCATAATGAATATAGTCATTAAGGATGAAGCAGAAGTTAATTTCAAGGTTATTGCATGAAAAATAGTCCTGGTAACAATAACAGGAGATCCTAATTTACATGAGGTGATTAGAATGTCTCGTGATTTAAAGATTAATCCAATTCACATTTGTACAGAATGCAAACCATGATGAATGACTCCTTTCATTTGACGGATTTAAATAGATTTATATTTTTAATGGTCTTTATACTTGTTTGATTCAATCAATATACTAGGTTGTTTAGCTCACATGTGTTAATTTCATGATCAATGTGTCAAAAAGTTTGTTTGGAGTCAAAACAGGAGCATTGCTAATGAGAAATGATGGGAGGTTGTCTCTAATTTTTGAATTCAACAATTAATATAAATAAGAAAATGAAATTCAATGATCCAGGACTCCATTGTTTGTTAAATCGAATGAAATTCATGTTATAGATGGTCCATGGGCAATTTTTTCCATTATGAATATAGTCATTAAGGATGAAGCAAAATTTTATTTCAAGGTTATTGCATGAAAAATAGTCCTGGTAACAATAAGAGGAGCCTAATTTACATGAGGTGATTAGAATGTCTCGTGACTAAAGAATTAAACCTGTTCACATTTGTATAGAATTCAAACCATGATGAATGACTCTTTTCGATTGACGGACTAAAATAGATTTAGAGTTTTTAATGGTATGTATACTTGCTTGATTCAATTAATATACTAGGTTGTTTAGCCTCATGTGTTAATTTCATGATCAATGTGTCAAAAACTGTGTTTGGAATCAAAAGACGAGCATTGCTAATGAGAAATGATGGGAGGCTGTCTATAATTTTGAATTCAACAATTAAATATCAATAAGAAATGAAATTCAAAGATCCAGGACTCCATTCTTTGTTAAATAGAATGAATTCATGTTATAGATATTCCATGGGCATTTTTTCCATAATGAATATAGTCATTAAGGATGAAGCAATGTTTTATTTCAAGGTTATTGCATGAAAAATAGTCCTGGAAACAATAAGAGGAGCCTC